>JANHAO010002239.1:0-29411 GCA_026873985.1 Saraca asoca
CATATTTGCAATTGCCTCATGCCTTTGGTAGCTGCCCAATCAAATCTATTCCCCAGATGGCGAATGGCCATAGACTTGTCATTTGCTTTAGGTAAACTGGTGGAACTCGGGGCACCTTCATGAACCTTTGGCATTTATCATATTTTTTAAAGAAGTCTAGTGCATCTTGTTTCATAATTGGCTAGTAGAATCCTTGCTGAAGAGCTTTTTGTGCCAATGATAGCCCCCCAGCATGGTTTCCATAGTGTCCCGCGTGGATTTCTACTAGAACAATGTCACAATCTTTGTTGTCTATGCACCTCAGAAGGGGGGTTGAGAACCCTCTCTTATAAAGAACGTCATCACAGATACAATACCTGGCTGCATGTGCTCGTAGGCGCCAGGCCTCGAGCTTGTTTTCTGGTAGGATTTCGTCCTTTAGGTAATCAATGATGGGGTTCATCCAGGAGTCAAGCTTTTCAGCAATCACCATGATTTCATCTTGGTGTTCGATACTCGGGGACGAAAGGAGTTCTATTGGGATTGACTTTGCAAGATTTGGATCATTGATAGTGGACAATTGAGCCAGAGTGGTGGCATGAGTGTTCTAAGCTCACGGAACCTGGATGATTTTGAATTGTTGAAAGAACCCCAGTAACCCTCGAACTTTTTGGAGATACTTTACCATCCTTTGCTGCTGGGCCTGATACTCACCCTTTATTTGACAAATAATGAGTTAGGAATCACTGAATATTTTTAATTTTTTAGCATGTACCTCTCTAGCCAATCACAAGCCTGCCAGCAAAGCTTCGTACTCGACTTCGTTATTCGTGGCTTAGAATCATAATCTTAAGGCACTGAAGATTTTGTGCCCCTCTGGGCTGATCAGGAGTATTCCTATGCCAGACCTTTGGTCGTTGGATGATCTATTAACAAATAACTCCCACCATGGGGCTTCAGAGACTTTTGCTTCTTCTTGTATGGGTCCTGTGAATTCGGCAATAAAGTTAGCTAATGCTTGCCCCTTGATAGCCATTCTGGGCTTATACTCAATGTCCAATTGAGCAAGCTCTATTGCCCATTTAAGTAGTCATCTGGAAGCATCGATCTTTTGCAGGATTTGCCTTAAGGGGTATTGCATGAGGACTCTAATGTTGTGGGCTTGGAAGTAGGGCCGTAATTTACTTAAAGCTATGATCAAGCAGTAGGTGAGCTTCTCCATAGGCAAATACCTTGTCTCTGCATTTGACAACCTCTTACTTATATAATAGATGGGGAACTGGATAGCCCCCTCTTCCTACGTCAGCGCTGCGCTCAAGACATGCTGAGATACTCCAAGGTACACAGTCAATTTTTTGCCTTCTTTTAGCTTGGAAAGGAGGGGTGCTTGACCAAGATAAGCTTTGAGCTCCTTAAATGCAACCTCACATTCTGCGGTCCATTCAAACCTTCTTGCCTTCTTAAGGATGTCAAAGAAGGGGACACACTTGTCAGTGGCTTTCGAAATGAACCAGCTGAGGGCAGCGACTTAGCCATTTAAGCTTTGGACCTCTTTTGGGTCAGTGGGAGAGTGTATGTCGAGAAGAGCCCTAATCTTTTCTAGATTGGCTTCAATCCCTCAACTGTCGACGATGAAGCTGAGGAATTTACCCGAGGCTATACCAAATGCACACTTAAGTGGATTCAGCTTCATCCGATACCTTCTCAAGGTTTGGAACACTTTATCTAGGTTGCAAACGTGGTCGGTGAGCTGCTTGGACTTTACAAGCATATCATCCACATATACCTCTATTATTTTGCTGATCTATTCTTGAAACATTCTGTTTACTAACCACTGATAGGTTGCCCTCATGTTTTTAAGTCTGAAGGGCATCACCTTGTAGTAGTATAGTTCATGGTTAGTGATGAATGAGGTATGTTCTTAGTCCTGTGCGGCCATTAGAATTTGATTATATCTCGAGTAGGCATCCATGAAGCTGAGGAGCTCGTGCCTCACTGTCACATCCACAAGCTGATCTATCCTCAATAGGGGGAAGCTGTCTTTCGAACACGCCTTGTTAAGGTCTGTGAAATTGATGCATGTTCTCTATTTCCCATTATTTTTCTTAATGAGGATGGGATTGGCTACCCAGGTGGGGTACTGTGCTTCCCTAATGAAATCATTGGCCTGGAGCTTGTTCACCTCTTCTTTAAGTGTTGCGTAGCATTTGATGATCAACGATCTTCTTTTCTAGCAAATTGGCTTAGCCTGAGGATCAATGTTCAGTTGATGCGACATTATTCTCGGATCGATGCCTACCATATCTTCATGGTTCCAAACGAAAACATTTATGTTTGCCTTGAGAAAACTTGCCAGCTGCATCTTTACTTCAGGTGGCAATCACTTTCCCACCTTCAGGCACCTTTCCTCATCTGACTCGCTTACCTGCACATCTTCCAAATCCTCAACTGGCCCGGTGACTCGTTCAACATCCATCTCTTGGGGGTCAAGGTCGTAAGTGACCCCTTTTTCACTCGTCGGGTGGGAGTCTCCCCCAGAAACTACATTCACCTTTTTCCCTTGCACCTCGAGCTTAACTGCTTCTTTATAGCAATGAAAGGCTACTTGTTACTCTCCCAGAATGCATCCCACTCTGCTTGGAGTAAGAAATTTTATGGTAAGCATTCTAGTTGATGTTAACATGTCAAAATTGTTCATGGCAGGCCATCCCAGTACCACGTTGTAGGTAGAGGGGTGGTCTATAATCAAGAAATTTGCCATAGTGGTGGCTTATCGGTCAGGGTCTCCTATGGTCAGTGGGAGCTTAATTTATCCTACTGGAAGTATTTCATCTCCAGTGAATCCATAAAGGGGTTCTGGTAATGGGTCTATCTAGTTTGTACTTACACCCATCTGATCAAAACATGTTTTATACATTACATAGATCGAGCTTCCAGTGTCTATCATTATCCTTCTTACCTCCATATTACCGATTTTTGCCCGTATGACAATGCATCATTATGCGGGAAGTGAACTCCTGATGCATCCCTTTCCGTGAATGAGATGTCATTTGTGATGGTTTTCACCCTTTTAGCTGGCTTATCATTTTACGCATGGTTAGTGAGAAGGACATGGCCTGCCGCCCACGCATAACGATTGTGTGATCGACTTGATGTGCCACCTATGTGAGGCCCACCATGTATGGTGAAGATGGTCCTCATAGAGGGTCCTTTCTCATTCTCAGGGGTCTGACGACGCTGTATCACATGCTGTTGAGGGTACGGGGGTGCTGTCCTGGAGCTCTCACCACGTATTCCCCCAAATGACCTCTCTTGATCAGGTCTTTTAGCATCTTTCAACGCCCAACAATCTGACGTATTGTGCCCAACTTCGCTATGGTAGGTGCAGAATCTATTCCAATTTCTCTTATCCATGGGCATCTTAATGGGCCTAGGTAGGCCGAAGTCTTCGTTATCTCTCTATCACGTAGATCTTGTCTGGGGCGTCTGATAAGATGGTATAGGTCTCGTAGCAGTGTAGAGGTTGATACGGCTTGTCTCGGGCTTTCTTCATGATTTGACCTCCCAGACCATCCTTTTGGCCTCCTCAATTATTCTCATTCCTACTTCTTTTCCCCTTTGGAGGTATCTGCTTCATCTTTCTTCTTCAGCTTCTTCAGCCGAAAGTCTCTTCCCAACGGATCTCCTTAGTATCCTGCTCATAGAACTTGCCTAGGTTTTTGATAGGAGATTTGTATATATCTTCATATAGTTTCCCATATTTTCAGAGTCCGACAGAGATTACAGTGAGGATACTCTTGTCTGATGGGCTGTCAACATTTCTGACCTCTTGTCGGAACCTTGTGATATAGTCCTTGAGCATTTCATCCTTTCATTGGAAGACCGTAGCTAAATGACAGGAGGGGGCAAGTTACCTCTTTAATGCTCTATATTGGTCGAGGAATCTAGTCTGGCATTCTTCCCAGCTCCTAATGCTACGAGCTGGTAGACTTCTAAACCACGTCAGAGGTATTTCCTTGAGTGTTACTAGGAAGACTCGACATTTCACCAGCGAGTTGGAGGTTTGCAGATCCATTTGGATGTTGAAAGTATCCAGATGATTATAAGGATCACTATCCCCATTGTAGAGGGGGACGTTCAAAAATTTGAATCTGTGGGGAAGGGATTCTGTCTTGATTTGGCAAGAGAGGGGAGTCCTTCCTTTGTGGGACTCTCGATTTCCTTAGGAGGTAGAGTTCTTTTCTAATTGTTTCATTCTCTGGAACGATTCTTCAACCTTTTGGTTTCGGGAATTCAGTCGACGGTTGGAGGCCTTTCAGCTATTTTCTTCCTGCTTCCCACGAGAATATCAATTGAAAGTTTTGCATTTCTGGCTGCATTCGCAGTTAGACAAGCTACGATCTATTTCTCAATTGCTATCAGTTCTGTCTGAGCCTCCACTTCGATGCGAGCTCTCTTACTGGGCACCGTCCTCCTCGTCTTCCTCCTTCTCGTTCTCTCGAGTTTGGGGGACTTCGGACCTTAATCGTGAGTTAGAGGAGTGAAGTGAGTGGGTTCGGTGGCATTCGTCTCTAGTTTGCTGATCACGCCGGGATCCAGGGTGGCGATGTTTATTTTCAGAGGTGGCCACTCCCCCTGTCCTAGTTCACCTCGGGCATGCACTTGGGATAACACTCAAACCATGTTGGCTAGTTCTTTCATGGTATTTTCTAGCGCCTCTTGACACCGATCAAGCACTTCTTGTTGTTGTTGCCAAATCCACATGTCACTAGCTTCCTGGGTTGTCACTTGATGGCAGACAAAGGGAGCCGCACCAGCATCGAGGGCTGCTGTAGAGTCAGTTGCGTCTCGCTATTGTATCTGGCCTTCAGGTCAGCTGACGAGGAATTTCAGTACTCCTAATAGCTTTCCCCTTGCCATTGCTTTTGAAACAGCTTATCAGAGATCGAAAATAGGGAGTATGTAGTGGGGGCCCTCCATCTAGCGCTAAAATGTTGACACCAAAATCTGGTCAACTAGTTTCAGTTTAACATCACCTCTGATTGCAAGTTAAAGAAAAGAAGAAATAGCAAGGAAGACCAGAAAAGAGGAAAAAGAGTAATGACACCAGAAGTTTATCATGGTTCGGCTAAAGCCAGTTTTGGCCCCTACGTCCACGCTACTTTTCTATTATTTACTAATGGAAAGTCATTATAGGGCCAGATTACAACAACTATAAGGCTTTCTTATAATAAGCAGTATGCTCTCTTACCATAAGCAAAGCTTCTACTAGTAAATGCGACACTTCTACCTCGCGTCCAAGCGGTATTCTTGCATGAATAGGCGTAGAATTCTTGCATGAGCCACGTCCAAGTAATGTGCCTACCCTGCATAGAATTCTTGCGTGGAATGATCTTGCATCCAAGTAATGTGTTGGCCACACAGAATTCTTGCACAGATTAAGGGTGAAGAAATAATCTTGCATCCAAGTAATGTGCTTACCCCGCACAAAATTCTTGCGTGAACCAGTTCGGGACCTCGTGTCCAAGTGGTGCTTCCGCCACATGAAGGACCCTTGCACAAATGGACAAGGCTGATTAGCAACGTCACATGAATACAGATCATAATTGTCATCGATGCCATGATAAACAAATGTGACGAGCTCGGTGCCAAACACGAGGACAAGAATGCAACTCCCAGCATGCAGAGCGAGCTGAGAGTTGGGGGGCTTATGGTATGGGCATTATTCAGATACAAAGTTTGGGCTGGACTAAAGTACAGGAGAAAATACAATCAGTCAAAGTTGAGGCCCAGATAAGAGTCTAATGCCACTGAACGAGGACCAGACAACAAGCAAAAGCCACAGACGCCTCGCCAGGTCATAAGAGAGAAGATGCAATCCACCAAGGAGGGTCTAAACCCTCAATAAGCAAGACCACCACCTCTGGGACAACGACCCAACGAGGATAAAGGAGATCACTCGGAACTCCCCACTCGCTTAGCCCCCAATCTCTTTGACCTGCTCGCTGCCAATGGATACCCATAAGGAACCCAGTCAGCAATCTGAAATACATCCCCAAGTCTGTCAGCTCAGACCCTGAAATTACACATCAGCTCCCTGGAAGTCTGACAATGATTTGCCCAGCATTAATTGCCTAACGGTAAGCATTTAATGCCCTGAGTGGTAAAGGTAATCATTCTGCTGATCAAGGAATTACATTTGTAACCTTTCTTTTTACTATAAATAGAAAGGAGGGACTATCATAAGGGGGAAGAGAGAGATACATGCAAAAACTCTGCTAATTTAGAGAAATTGAGCTTTACTGGTAGAAGCTTTGCTTATAGTAAGAGAGCATACTACTTATTGTAAGAAAGTCTTGTAGCTATTGTAATCTAGCCCTGTAATGACTTTCCATTAGTAAATAATAGAAAAGTAGTGTGGACGTAGGGGCAAAAACTGGCTTGAGCCGAACCACAATAAACTCTTGGCGTCATTGCTCTTTTTCCTCTTTTCTGGTCTTCCCTACCATTTCTTCTTTTCTTTAACTTGTAGTTAGGGGTGTTGTTGAACTAAAATCAGTTGACCAGATTTTGGTGTCAACATTAAGCTAACACATTAACATCATACATAGCCTATATAGCTGAGACAATCAAGATAGCCCACACCGACCACCCAGCCCACACAGGCCTCACAATCCACCCGACCCACATAAGCCACATAGGCCACACCACCCACATAGCCCATCCTGTACACCGAACCCACATAGCCTGATGCTCCTAAGGTAGAGTTAGACACTGTAATGGATGGTGCTACTCATACACCATTATCTATTATTAGGAAGGGGAAGCCCAAAACTAGATGGTATTGTAATGTGATAGGTAATTACAATATATCATTTTCTTTTGTGTTTGAGTTTATATTGTACTAATATTTTATACTTAACTTAATAGATAAGGAGGGTGATATTAAGTCCAAAAAGTTAAAGTTCGAACAAGTTGGGACCTTAGATGAAGAAAAAATTGTAATTCAAGTAGACAATCACGGTCATCCTATACAAGAAGAAGGAGGGCTCTTTTCAGGAGCAATGGGTCATTTGGCTAAGACCAAGTTTCTAATAGATTATGAGACTTGGTTGGCTATAATAGATTCAGTTAAGGACAATGTAGTAGCTAGATTGGTGATGATATATAATAGTTTTGATCAAATATTTACAATTTATGTTTCATTCTAATGCAAATCTTTTTGTTTTTATCATAGCCATACTTTCAGTTTCCAAATGATGAAATGGGCATCTGGTTTACTAATCAAGCCATTGGGAGGTGGTGGTGAAATTATAGATTGGCTATGTACAATAAGCATTATGACCCTAGCTTGACGAAGGAGCAAAATATTGATGAAAATTGCCTTAAAAGTATCACAAGGCGGTAATGGAAAGGCTATATCCTTTTCCATGATAAAAAAGGTAATTAATCATATTTTTAATATAACTATACTTGTACCATTGACAAAATGAATAATTGAATTTATTTATGTAGAAAATGTGCAAGTAGAATGTACAAAACAAAAGCAAGTAGACCATTCTACACATTTAGGGTCTAAAACATTTGCACGGTTGAAGGACGAGATGGTAGTATAACCATTTTCTTTGAGTCAATAAAATTAAGTTCATATAGATTCATTTAAGTTAAACCACTTTTGTTGAAATGATAGGAAAAAGAGTGAGAGCATCTAGTTAGTTAAGTAAAGCTATAGGATGCTGTATATCAAAAAAGCGATGGTTTATATGTGAACAAAGAATAAGGAGCACAGTGGTGAGGATTCAATTAAAATTTTTATTAATTTTAGGATATTCATTAGTTGATATCATAATAACTTTTACATTTAGTTAGGAAAAATTAAATGAAGCTTTGAGCCAAATGGACCTATTGCAGCATTCAATACTATCTACAAATGATGCTTTGGAAAAGTGTTTAGGATGGAGCGTCCAGGCTATGTTTATGGTCTAGGGACAAGAGGTTGCCTGACAAGTGTGTTTGGGATTAGTTCTCAAAGAGTCTACTCCTCCAGTTCCTCTAATACTAATCCAATAATTCAAGAAGAGAGGTGCAAAGCCTAAAATCAAATCTCGATCAAACTAAGGAAGAGTTAGTTGAAACAAAACAACAAGCATGTGCCATCCTGGACTACATCAAGGACATGGGAAGGCAACTTCCACTATATTTAGTCAACCGACACACTGCTAATTAATAGACATATACAGTTGCAACATAAGATTTTACTTCACTTGGTTGTCATTAATTTGCTTTCAAGTTGATTGTCACTTACCATTTTTGTGCTTGTAATTACTTTGACATTGGTTAATAGTGAAGTGAATATGTTTAGACTTACAACACCCTTTAAATAATGAATATGTAGGCCATCTTAATTTTAACATGCCACACCTAATAAAATCCATGAATTGCTTCTACCCATGAAGATCATGCTTGTAATAAAATCCATGAATATATAGTTAGATATGGATTATAACCAATTAAAAAAATAAGAGAAAGAAAGTTATTATAAAAACTTGAAAGAATTGAGAAATGTTACTCTCCCTCCACCTTATTGTGAAAAATATCAGAAAAACAAGGTATAGCCTATGAGGCATCATCTTAATCTTGATACCTACTTTACCATTTCTTTGTTTCCAATTATTGAGAGACCCTTTTCCATTTAGATTTTGCTTCTATTGTAAGTTTTGTACCAATTTGGAAAACTGTAACTCTTAAGTACCAACAAACAAAAAGAAATAGTAAAAAGTATGATAGTCACCAAGCCAAAATTTTCCATTTCTTCCTCACTACTCAGCCTTTATCCTATTCTTCATTCTCTCTCATCCTCATGCACCCTCTTCAAAAAAATTATTATCCCCTAATTACTTACCACTATAATTTGTCTAGCACATCCAATTGACATAAAAAATCATAAAGTAACACTTTTATTTTTTAAAAATTAGGTAGACCTTGTGCTATTGCTATTTTCAAGTAAAAAGACATAAAAGTTTTGATGGAGCCTCTTTTGACTTTCGGTTGTATCTAGATTTGAGTAGATTGGATCATTAGTTATGACAACTTCTATTGAATTATTTGAAAGTAAATCTATCTTCAAATATCATCTAATACGTAGATAGTTTTAATAAATATCATCTAATACGTAGACCTGAAATAGTGAGCTAAATGATAGCAACCATTAGATTTAATTTTTAAGTGGAACCCATATCATTAATCAACAAAACAAAATTAACTTCTTACTACAGGACTACAATTTCATGTGAGTGTGTTAGGGCAAACAATATTCTCTATTGCCAAAAGTCATTAAACTACAAATAACTTTGTTTAAAATTTAACAAATATATATTAGATCATATCATATAATTTAAGCTAATGATTTCTAGATTAGATGATTAGAAGTTATCCAAAATTTATGATAGTCCCTTTATCATGCTGAAGTAGCATGAAAACACATAAACTTATGATTTATACTCAAAGTTCTATCTAACCTTTAAACCAATTTAGAATGATTAAAAACTAAGTGATTTATATCATTAAGACTTCATTCTTGCATTAGATTGGACTTCTCATCTTGTGTCAAAGCAATTGTCTACTCTTGATGTTTTTTCCACCAAATACTTCTGCTGTATCTAGTCAATAAAAAAAAAATCTAACAAATCAAATACATATCTATGCATATTTTCTTGAAGTATTTGAAGTTCCATGTCTATTTATTGGTGTCACATTATTTCTTCCTTAAGTTTCACTATGACAACATTCAACAATCAACAATGAGCTCAATTTCTCCATTTTAGTTATAATAACTGCTAAGAATTTTGAAATTTTAACCATGCTATCCTCCTTCAAAGAATCTTTAATTCTCATTACTTATTTGTTTCACAGGTAATAAGTCTAAACCATTGTTAATGTAAAATGATGATAATTGTTCTATTAACATTGCTTTTAGCCTCAATATTGGGTTAAGTTCTTGTAGCGTTCATGTAGTTAGTTAAATATCAATTTTTTTGGGTGCTTAGAGAAGGGAGAGGAAAAGACTAATAGAACCTAAATCTTTTTACTTTAATGCAATCTTCAAATTCCTACTTTATTTCTTGTTGAAGTAACTGTTGGATTGCATAGACAGTATTAATAAATATCATTCGATACATAAACCTAAAATAGAAAGCCAAAATGATAGTATCCATTAGATTTAAGTTTTTTAGTACAAATCCAAATCAAGAAAGAAAGATGAGTAATGGTGCAATAGAAACAAACAGTACCTTAGCTAAATCAGCATCCAAAATCCTAAAAGCATCCAATTGATCTTTCAAACCACCATGTTTCCACAAAAAGTGTTTCAAATGATTAACACTTGCTAGGTGGTTAATTGCATTAGCATTGTCATAAGAGCACACAACATAAATAACAGTAGAAAATAGAAAGTGTAAAACAAATTTAAATGGAAAAGATCGATAATAGAGGTTGCAAAACAAATTATAGTTGATATTATATCAAATTAAATACTTGATATATTGTTCCTAGCCACTATTTCCTTGTTTTTTCTTAGAATCTCATTAAATTCTAAGAACTACTTTCATTATAGGCAACATGAGTAAGGATTTTACATTCAAGAATTCAAAATTAATATGTTGCTGATCAAATTGATATGTAATTTTTTTATGTTTTTATATGATCATGTTCAAGTTACTCCATAATCTTTCTAGGATCAACATTCATCAATGAAAGCAAGAAGAACTTCAAGAGGAAGTAACAAATATAAAAATGCCACTGAACATTGAGAGTCATTTTAGATTACTATCTTGTAATTATTATTATTATTTTTACATATGCAATGCATATATATATATATATATATATAAAAGATAATTTTATGGCCTTAGGAACTTGGGATTTTAGATTTAAATTTATGATATGTAAGACAATCTACAATTCAATTATTTTATATTTAATGAAATGTGTTCATGATTTATCATATAAATTTGTTATTATATTAGTTTAATTATTATATAAATGTAATGATAATTTTACTATTTTAATAATAATTATATTGGTTTAATTATTATAGCATTTTAGTACAAAAATATGGGTCAATTGAAAATTATAAAAAAAATAAAAGAAACATTTTAAAAATTTTAAAAAAATTGTGAAAATTTTAGGGGCGGTTACATATCATCTCTATATTTTAAAAAATGGGAAAACATTAGGGGTGGTTTAGAACTAGCTCTATATTTTAAAAAATGGGAAAAAAGTTAGAAGCAGTTTATAACCACCTCTAAGTTTTTAAAAACAATTTCAAAACTTTTAGAGGCGATTCATAATCTCCTCTAGTTTTTTTTTTAAAAAATTAATGGAAAATTTTAGGGGCAATGTAGAACTGCCTCCATATATTTATATTTTAAAATATAGGTAAAAGTTAAAGGTGGTTAAACTGCCTCTAAAATAATCACCACTAAGTGTTATATTTTAAAAACATTCCAACGGTTACAGTTAATTGCTGCTAAGTTTAATGAGGTGGCCACTTTTGTGGTGGTTATGTAAATTGTCACTAAGCATACTAGAGGTGGTTTAAACAACTTCTAATATTAAAGTGATTTTTTGTATTGTACAAGCTGTCACGGTCCTTAAGAGTTTGTAAGTCTCTGTGATAGTTTGCTCCCTTGGCAGGGTGCACCTTTGGGCTCTTCCTAATAGGCACTAAAAGTAGGCATCCTCTTTTTTCCTCTTATGGCATAACCTTGTTGTTTGTTCCTATTCTTTGATTCTTGTCTACCTCACATTTTGAATTTTGGGGACCCATTGATTTCTAACCATTTAGTATCCAAACTTAAAGAACATGTTTAAGGTTATAGGTTGATGGTGCCACACTTCAAAATCAAAATAAAAGTAATGGTTGATCCAAACTATAGGGATCTCTAAGTTTCTTGATAGGCCATGGTCAACAGGTACCTCATTATGATATAAGGTAGGTACATTTCCTTCCTTCCTATTGTAGGGTCAATGGGTTCAAATCCACATAAGTGACTTTAATTCTTTGTGTCTCCCAAGGTAGTAGAATATTAATGATGAAGTAGTGTAAGGCTAGTGAGATTAGTGGTAGTTCTTCCAATGTAATGGAGCATGGGTAGTGTAGCTCACTTTCACTCTAATTACAATTCCCAAACTATCTCAAAGGAGTGCCTACAACTAGGCATCTAAGCAAAATCTGCAGTGGGTGGGTGGTTATGGTAATCTTGATCTTGCACATGTATATAGCTAAGACTTGTGGATTAACCAATTCCTCCTAGAGATTTGTATAAACATCTTATGGCTTCTATGTAAATGAGTGTTGCATAACTTATGAATCCTCAATTATAGCTACGACTCTATAGGATGAAGTACTCTAAGTCTCTTAAATTTTTCATAGGTTCCAGGACATATGAAGTAGGGTGGATGTGCAATCCTAGTCCTAACTCCAAAGTTTTACCCCATTTGTTGCATTGGTATCAAAGAATAAGTTTAAATCAAAGAACATAACTGATTCTCCATCTTCTGTAGTTTTGAAAATTGAAGCGAAAGTGTTTTAGCCTAAGTAGGATTTCTATTAGGATTTGTACTCCTAGGGAAAGCAAAGAGATGTAGAAGAGTCTGAGAGAGGTTTGGAATAAATGAAGGATGAAGGGGTGAGAGCTTTTTTATTGGTTGTATGGCAATTGAATGGTTGACTAGCCTCTTGGGTTTGGTTGACCACATGGGTGATAACCCACCTAGATTTTTTTTTGGATCGACTTTTTTCTTATCCTCCTCACTTGCACTCAGGGGTATTTTCATCCAACTTTTTCGCTCCCACTTAGGTTTAGGGGTAATTTTGTCTGTTTGATTGTGTTTCCTATCCTCAATCTAACGCCTTTGTCTTCTGATTTTCACGTGGGGTCCTATCATCCTTAGTTTTCCTCCCTTATACTAGGGACATTAGCCATCAATACCTCCATCCATTTAGGGGTAAAAAATATCCTTATTGCTTCATCCTAGGTTTCAGGGGTAGATTCACTCTTACAGTTCTTCTACTCCTTTAAGTGTAAAACCTTTGCCATTGGCCTGTTTTCCTTTAAGGGAAATCTTGCCATTATCATATTGGGTCACTTTGTCATTATTGTTTTTGCCTTTCATCCAAGGGCACTTTCATCACCTCAAAATTTTTCCTACCAATTCTATGATATGGACATCATCCTATAGTTTTCTATGTAGTTTACACTATTCTTTTCTAACCACTGTTACATGGGCTTGATTAATCTTTAATGGTCAAATAAATGGATTCTCTAAAAAAGGATGGGTGCTCTTGAATGCATTCCACCATTACCAACACCCACTAATCCTAACTTGCTATGTTAGACCAAACCACTACTCTAATACCAACTTGTCACATCCTATGTTTTAGGAATGTGATTGGCATAAATCACCTGGTGGTGACATGAACTCATAAGCATTCTCTTTCCATAAAACCCTTTTCATTTTGAAAACGATGAAAAACAATGCCAAAAGTATAATTGTATGCATTTAATTCAAAATCCATGATACAAAATATTTTAATGAAAATATTTTCATACAACATTTCCTTAATTTTGAAAATAAATATAATCCTTTTCATAAATTATAAATCATAAAAACATTGGACTTTTATCTAGCTCAGCAGGCATAATCACTAAAAAGTAACCAAGGAGACCACATACATAAATAGTGCACATATAAGATTAGGAGTCTCCGCTAACTAAGATATTCTTCAAAAATTTTATAACTTGAAATTGTTAATGAACAGGTAAGTACAACTCAAGTACTCAGTGAGTAGGAAATTCCCAACCTAACTTTGGCTTGAAGTCATTTTTAGCCATGCAATCATATATATCTAATGAAAACAATTAATGAATATTTTATGTCCCTTTATACTTAGTCTTTTGTAATGTTTATGAACATTATTGGATGATTGAAATTAGTTGTGTGTTTTGCTTAGCTTTTTTTGCTTAATTGAATTTATTCAGTAAATTTATACTATTTCAGACTATTTTAAATTTTTAGGCATATATAGAGTTCTAGACCTCAATTTTTGGTGATTCTTATATTCCTTGAAAGAAAAGAGAAAGAGCTAAAAATTTCATGAAGAGCTCAAAGTCCATTTTAGACGTTTTGAAGGTGAAATGAAGCCTGAAATCCAAAATAAAGTGTAATTTCAATATTTTCATCATAAGTGGAGCTCCACTCATCATTTTAGTGAAAACTCAAGCTCATACGATATCTGAGATCAAATCCTACAACTTTCATGAAGGGCTTGAGGCCAAACTATACCATTTTTTATTAATTACATGGCTGTGGACTTAAATGCTTAAATTTATTATGGGTTAGACTACTTTGAAAAGTTGTCTCGGGTTTTATCCCATAACTTGATCTAGGAATCAAGTTTTGATGCAAGTTTAAGGCCATTGGAAAGCTAATGGATGGACCAACATTTCATATGAAGAAAGTCATATCTAATTAGGCCTCCTTCCAACCCTAATTAGCAACCCAACCAAGAGGTAGTGCATTGAGCCTATAAATAGTTAGCTGAGCCTCTATTGTAACAAACTTTAGATCATTTTCTATAATGTCTCTGACTTTGGGAGGAGAGGAGATCTACTAAGGTAAGACTCCAGCCCTAATTAGATTTTCTCTTTTCCTTTTATTTCTTGTTTTATTTTTATATTAATATGTAACTAAATCTTCATCTCAATTTAAAGGAAATTTTTGCACTAATTCTTTAGTTGATTGTGATACTTGCTCTTAATTCCAACTTATTCCTAATTTGATTTTCTTATCTTACTACATATAATTACCTTGGATGATTAGTTAATAGGGTCCATTAATTAATTATCTAACATAATTTAATGCTAGCTAGATTTTCCATAGGTAATTTTATTATTTATGACTGTTTGGCTATGGGGTAGCAATAGAGTGTTAATTTGTTGTTGGGGTAAATCAATTCTCCTAGATAATTAAGGTTTGGGGTAATTCAATTAATTTAACTTGGTGTTTTCAAAACTTAATGTTAGTAATAAATTGGTTGGGATGCTGGACTTTGACTGATTTAGTAATAAAAGCCAAATGGGTGCCAAGCTTGGTTGGCAAAATTAGGAAGAAATTAATAAGGATTAATTAAGTGATGGGCTTAATTAACATCTTGACTAAGTGATCAAAATAGGAATGAAACAATAGTGTCAAGGATCAGTCATTGAATTGGTTGTAGGAGTCCCTTGGACTGAGCTTTTATTTATCAATTTACCTTTTCTTTATTTTTGTTTTATCATGCATTAAAGCTATTTCATTTAATTCCTAGCCTAATTAGATAGTATCCAAACCCCCATTTTATTAAACACATAGAAATGAATCACCAGTCTCTATGGACATGACCTGGGCTAACCCTAACTACTAGGTTAGGTAGTTTAATATTATTTTTGGTCGATTTTGACTGTCATCAAATTTTAGAGTTGTTGCCAGGGATTGGATGGTTTGTTTTTGTGTGTTCTCAATCATATTTAGTATTAGGATATTAACATTAGTATTAGGCCTTAATTTCAATCCTTACCCCCTATTTTTATATAGTTCCCCCCTATTTTTTGAATTTTTTAGCAAAGTTGGGTGGCAAAATTTTCTGTGGAGTAAGAGTCTCAAATTTGGTAAGTCACCATTTTTAGGCCTTCTATGCAAGACTCACATTATATTGTAAACACCTCCCTATTTTGCCCAAATTCCATCATCTTCTATAATTTTTCAATTTTTTTTAGTAATTTTCTAATTATTTTCCTATTTTTTATTTCAATTCTTTTGGTTTTTGATTACCCATGAAGCCTTTTTGTGTATGACTTGATCTTCTCATATTCCTGAGCTAATATATGATCTAAAGATTGAATGAACCTTTCAGGAATTGAGAAGAGAATAGGCATCAATCTGGCCAAATTTAAGACCTTTCATCAGCATTAGCTTCAGTACCTTCCTTTCCAAGTTTAGGCATTGCAATGGACTTGCTTTCTGCAAGTTCATCACCCTACTCTAGCATGGACAACATGGCATTTCACTAAAAAACTTTGAAGGAGTTGGCTGCACTAGACCTCAACTAATAACCCTTGTGCATTAACTACCCTGAAATTGAAGCTACCTTTAAGTTGAAGTCTAGTATGATTCACCTACTGCCTACACTTTATGGTCTAGTTGATGAAGATCCTCACAAGCACTTAAAAGAGTTTCATATGGTCTGCTCAACCATGAAACCTTAAGGAATTTCAAAGGAGCAAATCAAGTTAAGAATATTTTCTTTCTCCCTAGCTAATTCAACTAAGGACTAGCTTTACTACCTTCCTTCTGGCTCTATCATCACATGGCCTGAGATGACTAGATTTTTTCCTAGATATACTTCCCTACCTCAAGAACTACTAACATTAGAAAAGAAATATGCAACATTTGATAAGATGGTGGAAATACCTTATATGAGTATTGGGAGGGATTCAAGAGGTTGTGTGTTAGCTCTCTATACCATCAAATTAATGATAAGCTCTTGATATAGTACTTTTATGAAGGTCTCCTCCCTATGGATAGAAGCATGATTGATGCTACAAATGGAAGAGCATTAGTGGAAAAGATCTCTAATGCTACAAGGATGTTGATATCCAACATGGCTGCTAATTCACACTAGTTTGGGAGCAGAATAGATTACATGGTCGAAAGGTCAATAAGGTGAATACATCTACTCTAAAAAGGCAAATAACAAACCTCACCTTAATAGTTTAACAACTGCAACAGTAGTAAACCATGGGACGAAGACAACAGTAGCTGCTGTAGTGTGTGGAATCTGCTCAGTCCCTGGGCACAACACTAAAACATGTCCTATCTTCTTCTTGAAGGTTGATCCCTTCTAGCAAGTCCAGGTCATGGGCAGATTTCTAGAAAATAATAGTAGATTTCCAAACCAAACCCAGTGGGCTTACAATCCATATTCCAACACATACAACCCTGGCTGGCGAGACCATCCTAATCTTAGATATGGAAATAAGGTTGGGCATTAGACTTCATTGCAACAAAATTCATTTAGCAGATGTAGTAGAATCAGACTTTCTAAAACTAGTAGACAAACCATGATTCAACTTCAATTCAAGCCTTATCCAACTTGATCAAGAACATGGCTTAGAATGACTTGAAATTTTAACAAGAAATTAGAGTAGAAATTTGGCAAATCAAGAAGGATATTAACACCATCAACTCCAAACTTCAAACAATAGAAACCAAAACAACTAACTTGGAAAATTAAGCTACAAGAAGATTACCTTCCATGTGGTGAAGCCACATGCAACAGGCTATCCAAGCCTTAACAAGCTTCATTGGAAGCCAAGACATCGAAAATGTAGGGGGCTCAATAACCTCTTCCATTAAACTCCTCTGAGGAAAAAGAAGAAGTCCCTCAAGGTATAAAAAGACCAGCTTGATCCATTGAAGAATCCAGAAGACATATGGTTAATCTTCATCTAACAGCCTAAAACAAATGGTAGTGCCACACCAATGGTCGAAAATTATGAACAGAAGAAAGCATGGCCTAAAGCAAAATGAATAGATAGAAAAGTGGTCTGAAATGACAATTCGGTCAAGCAAGGACTCTGATTGGAAATATAAACAAAGCCTCAAAAAAATTGTAACTCCCGATCCTTAAAGCAAATCGAGAGTTATGGGGCTTATGTTATAGGTGAAAACCAGTTTCGAAGAATGAGACAAGCATGAGCTCGGTAGAGGCTAAGTTACCCAGCTCGCTGAGGATGCCTAATGAAAATCACCTTGCTCACTGCTAAGAGGCATCACAGCGAGGTCATCATGAGATCGGCCTGCTAAATGGCTGATCATCCTGCTCGAGCTCACTACGCTACAGCGACAACAACACCGAGCTCGCTAAAGTGATCCTCCCACAGTGAACCTGAGTTGGGAATTCCAACTTGAGATAGCAGACATCTCACACGGTAAGACAATATCGAGTGGCAGACGCACATACGCTAGTCCACAGTCTACAAAAGGGGCCCACCCCGTAAAAAGAAGCTTGCAACAGCCGAACTGTAGGAGTTTATTTGTCTTTCACATTTATTTCTTAATGTAACACAACTTTAGTTTGTAATTATTTTATGTGACTCTTACTTCCTCTATAAATAGGAATACATTATTAGAAGAAGGGGAGAGGTCGAAAAACTTGTATGCCAAAACTCTTTTCAAATATTAATAAAAAGCTCCACCATAGACGTAGAGTCTGGTACACCCTCGGATTTAGCCGAACCATATTAAACATTGTGCGTTCAGCTATCCTTCTTCCTCTTCACCACCTTTATCATCTTCTAGCTTGCACATCCTTCAAATCAGAAAATAGCTTGGGGCACACGAACCACACACACCCGTTGACTGACATTTGGACTCTCTACATGAATCAAATTTCATCGTCAACATTTTTGGTGCTAGAAGGAGGGCCCATCTATTTTCTACATTTGTTTTCCTAGTACATTCACCATTGCAACTATAATGGCAAGAGGAAGAACCACTCGGAGTTTAACCACTCCAGTCCTCCACCTAGCGGACACTCCCATCGTAGGGCTCACCAGCATTCCACTACTATCCTTGAAACTCAAGAGGTGCAAACACTCAACTAGCCCTAACCAGCACTCGAAAACATGATAAAAGAGTTGGTTGAAACTATTAAAGCATTGGTATAGGCTCAAGCTCAGAGTGCACAAAGACAAGAAGAAATCATGACATGGCTCCAATAGCTTCTTAAAGAGGCTCAGAGGGAAACTCATGAAGATTGTGATAGTTAGCAACTGGGGGGCTCATAATGAGCTCGTAGTGTTAGCAGTTGGGAAGAGTGCCAAAGGAAGTTCATTGACCAATACCGAGCTCTGAAGAGGCATCTCACGCCTCCATGTCATCTTGTAATGATCTTCTAGTTCAAGAATGAATCGTTGAAAGACTACATAGCTAGATTCAAGCACGAAGCCAACTCTGTGGAAAATCCCTCTGTGGCCAGTGGTCCCACTACAAGCAAAAAGAGGAACGACGAGAGACAAAGTCACAACCCCACTCCTCAGCTTGTAAAGAAGGCAAAGCCTCAGCAACCTAGAGATCACTTTGAAAGCTACAACATCCTGTCAGACACGTAAGATAAAATTTTTATTGTAGAAAGGCACAATGTGGACTTTGGATGGCCCAGACTAATGAGAGTCCCTGCCAAGTCCAAAGACTCAAGCAAATTCTATGTTTACCACAATGAGGCTGGACACATCACCTCAGAATGTTGGGCGCCAAAAGATGCCATTAAAGACCTCATCAGAAGAGGCCAACTACAGGATTATGTGGTAAACCGTCAGAGCAACAAGCTCAACAAGCTTAGCGAATCGCTAGCCAAGAGCCAGAGCCCTCCATCAGGACCATATTCTAATCTTGTAACATTTTCTTAAGACTAATGGCAATCTTGAAGATTGTAAGAATCATTCTATGCCGAGTCAATGTAATTTGCAGCTGATTGGTCGAAAAAACATTATCCAGACAACAAGTTTTCACCCCACCATTGCAAGGATTCATCTGGGGGTGAGACAGTGCAAGGCCTACCCCGTTGATACATCTAGAGCAAATCATGTCCCATAAATTGGGACCAAGAATACAAATTCCCCAACCACTAAGCAACAAGCTTGCTGTTTTGCTAATAGGATTATTATGGGGCTAAGCAACAAGATTGCTGTCTTGCTAAGCAACAAGCTTGCTGCTTCACTGAGCAATGAGCTTGCTACCTCACTGAGCAATGAGCTTGCTGCTTCATTAAGCAATGGGCTTACTGCAAGACTGAGCAACAAGCTTGCTGCCTCACTAAGCAACTGTGATTACGGTGAAACTGAGCAACAAGCTTGCTGTGGTACAAACATGTGACCTCACTTAGTGATGAGATATCATCTTCCTATAGCGAAACAAAACTGAAGGTGAGATGGCCCAAGAGCCTACCTCGACAGCACACTTAAATCAAATATCAGGCAACTAGCTCACCACATCGCAAGGACACTAAAATGAACTTGTTGTAGCTCTCATGCAACATAAATATCTGCAGCTAACATGCAGTCAGAAAATCATGGCTCACATATGATCTCTCATCAGTCATAGTGCGCATGCGATTTGATTCTTATTTGCCAAAGGCAACCACATGAAAAGCAAAAAGTTGAAAGCACAGCTAATTGGCCAAAAGGAGATTTCATTAGTCATCAAAAATATACAAGTAGGGATGCACGAAGCATCCAAATACAACTTTTAGAAGCTACACAGAAAAGATCATACACCAAAAAGCCTTAACGAGGCAAAGTTATATAAGAAGAAGAAGAAATGCAGAAATAAAGGCGAAAGCTTGAAAGCCTAATACTACCATTCTAGTAAGAATGTGAAGAGCTGGCTATACAAGGAGACAAACTCCCACCAGACCCGGTCAGTGGTTCCTCCTGGACCAGACCCAATGCAATCCAAAAAGGCATTCAAAGCCTGGCCAGCGATGCCAGATTCTATGGAAGGAGCTGGGGAAGATAATCCAAGATCAACACAAGACTCCCCAGGAGCCTGCCAAACGGATCCTATAGTGAAGCCATGTGCAATAGGCTATCCTGCCTCCCAACACTCTGCAACAGGCCATCCATGCCTTAACAAGCTTCATCGGAAGCCAGGACACCAAAAACGTAGGGGGCTCAATAGCCTCTTCCATTAGACTCCTTTGAGGAAAAAGAAGAAGTCCCTCAGGGTATAAAAAGACCAGCTCGATCCATCGAAGAATCTAGAAGACATCTGGTTAATCTTCATTTAATGGCCTAAAACAAATGGCAGTGCCTCGCCAATGGCCAAAAATTATGAATAGAAGAAAGCATGGCCTAAAGAAGAATGAATAGACAGAAAAGAAGTCTGAAACAACAATCCGATCAAGTAAAGACTCTAACTGGAAATACGAACAAAGCCTAAGAAAAATTGTAACTCCCAATCCATAAAGCAAATCGAGAGTTTGGGGGGCTTATATTATAGGTGAAAACTAGTTTCAAAGAATGAGACAAGCATGAACCTAACAGATGTTAAGTTACCCAAGTCGCTGAGGATGCCTAGCAAGAACTACCTCGCTCATCGTTAGGAGGTGACACAGTGAGGTCATCATGAGACCGGCTCGTTAAGTGGCCAATCATCCTGCTCGAGCTCACTACGCTATAGTGACAATGACACCAAGCTTGCTAAAACAATCCCCCATAGCAAACCTGAGCTGGGAATCCTAGCTCGAGATAGTAGACATCTCACGCGATAAGACAATACCGAGTGGCAGACACATATACGCTAGTCCACAGCTGACAAGAAGCCCATAATAGCTTAACTACAGGAGTTTATTTGTCTTTCACATTTATTTCTTGATGTAACACAACTGTAACTTGTAATTATTTTATGTGACTCTTCCTTCCTCTATAAATAGGAATACATTGTTAGAAGAGGGGGAGAGGTCGAAAAACTTGTATGCTAAAACTCTTTTCAAATATTAATAAAAAGCTTCACCGTGGACATAAGGTTCTGTATCACCCGAATTTAGCTGAACCACATTAAACATTACGTGCTCAGCTATCCTTCTTCCTCTTCGCCACCTTCATCATCTTCTAGCCTGCACACCTTTAAATCAGAAAATAGCTTAGGGCACATGAACCACACACACCGTTGATTGACATTTGGACTCTCTACATGAACCAAATTTTGCCGTCAACAGATATCAACACCATCAACTCCAAACTTCAAACAATAGAAACCAAAATAACTAACTTGGAAAATCAGGCTGTAAGAAGATTAACTTCCTAGACAGTCCTGAATCCCAGAGAAAATGTCAATGCAATACTGTTGAGGAGTGGTAAAGAAGTGGAGGGCAAAGTTGAGTAATAAATTATAGAGAAATGGAAAAATATTTTAGATTGTAAAGAGGTAGAACCTATTGAACAAAAAAGTAGTTCTAGATCAACTTCATCTTTAGTCTTTCCTCCCCTTCTACCTCTTTTCCCTAGTATATTAGTAAAGAAGAGAGAGAAACATCTTGGAAAATTTAAGCAAAGTGGAAGTGAACATACCCTTGCTAGATGTCATCAAATAGATTCCAAGGCATGCCAAGTTCCTTAAGGAGTTATGCACAACCAGAAGGAAATTGAAAGTCAATAAAAAGATAAGCATAAGGGAAACTATATCTATGGTCATTCAAAGAAAAATACCCTAGAAATGTTGGATCCATGTCCTTTAACTATCCCATGTTCCATTAATTAGGATCACTCTACACATGTCATGCTAGACTTAGGTGCATCCATAAATGTCATGCCTTATTTTGTTTATGTATTTTTGAATTTAGGACTATTAAAAAGAACAGATGTTGTGATTCAATTAGCAAATATATCTAATGTGATTCTTGTAAGATTGCTTGAGGATGTGTTAGTGAGGGTGAATGCTTTCATTTTCCCTATTGATTTTTACATTTTGAAAATGTATGATGATCCCTTAACTAGCACCTTAGCTCTTATCATTTTAGGTAAACCTTTCTTGAAGACATCTAAAAGAAAAATTGATGTGCATGCTAGTTTTCTTAGTATAGAGATTGATAGTGACACTTTACATTATAATATATTTGATGATGCCAAGGAATACCCTCTGATGATTACACTGTGAGCTTTCTTAACATTGCTAACGATGTAATGCAGGATGTTGATGTTCCTGATTCCCTTTAATAAGACAACCTGATGCAGGTGATAAGAAATTGAGAAAACTGAAGATAGATTTTGAAATTCATGGGTGGCAAGCAAATTTTGTGGTGCCTAGATCTAGGTTGAAAGACCTAATGGACCATTGAGCCAATGACATTGAATAAGCACACTTCTTGGAGGCAACCCAAGCATTTACTCTCTTTCCCTTTCTTTTTTACATTATATGTTCAAGATTTGTTGATGATTTTGTGTTTATATTGAGGACAATGTAAAATTTAAGTGTGGAGGAGAGGTTTAAGGATTATTTTGTTTTACATTTTACTTTGTTTTGCTTCTATTATGTGAAGAAAAAATTTCTAAAAAAATAAAAAATTTTATTTTCCCTTGTTTTAAGTGTTTTTCATTGATAATGACTTTGTTTAGGCCTTGAGTAGGTTACAATTGATATTGATGGTTGCATAGCATGATTGAATAAATTATTTTGCCTCTTGATTCTTGAATTTGATTAGCATTGTGATAAATTTGAAAGCGGTTGTGGATTGATTTTGGTAGACATATAACCTATGAGATTTTGAACCATTATTGATCATTTTTATTATGTTCCTCTTTTTTCTTGTGTGTGATTTTCTTTGATGAAATTGTTGCTCTAGAATTTGCTTTGAATCTTTTTTAAGATTACATTGGCATATGTATGCATGAATATGATTAAGACATTCTTTGATTGAGCCATTTTTGTCCTTTAGCCTACCTTGCAAAGTACCATTGTTGAGCCCCTTTGAGCCTAATTGACCTTTTTCTTGTTATGTAGCCCATTAGAAAGCTAAGCCTTGAATGTCTTTACCATTTCCTAATCTTAAGGATTAGTAGAGCCTTTAATTTATTATTGGGATGGGTTCTTGAACAAGTGTCCAAGTGTGCTAATTGTTTAGTGAAAAGGCATTTGTGATTTATTTTAGTGGTCAAGAAAAGAAAAAAAAAAGCAAATGAAAAAAAAAAAAGTGAAAAGAAAGAGCTCAATGCAATTCAAGAGAAAGAAAGAAAGAAAGAAAGGAAAATTTTGAATTTGGAAGAAGAAGAAATTTCCAAAAAAGAAAGAGCTCAAAAAAGTGAAAAAGTGAAGAAAAAGAAAGAGAAAAAGTGAAATGAAAAATGTGAAAATTTGTGATGTAGATTCTAGTTTTAATTTCTCCTTTGCTTGTTTAAATCTTTGCATAATGCTCTATTAGTGTCTTTGATTTTGCATTTTCATATCCATATCATTCCTTTCTTCCGCTTTTCCCTTAGTCACATTACAACCTTTGTGAAGTCCTTTTGATTTATGCTATAAATATGATTTGAGTAGTGGAGATTTGATGATAAGTAAGCTTATGGTAGTACATTTTCATGAAATTAAATTGAGTGAAACACTTCCCATTTTAAACACAGAGAGTTGCATGGAGAGCTTACCTTGTGAGGCCCACCAATTTGATCTACTTGCCTTTTCAAAAAAATTGCTTTGCTTGTTGATTTTGAGCTTTGAATTGTTAAGAATGTGCTTCATGAGATGTTATGTCCCTTGAAATTTTGGTTGTTTCCTTGCTTTTTGTTTTGCACTCATATCATTGTTGAAAAGTTTAGAGTTTGAGTCTTTGCTTTGAGTCTAGGTTAGTTTTCTTTTGGGTTCTTACCTAAGGATGTGCAAGAGCTAAGTGTGAGGAAATTTAGTGAAAACAATTAATAAATATTTTATATCCCTTTTTACTTAGTCTTTTGTTATGTTTATGAGCTTTATTGGATGCTTGAAATTGGTTTTGTGGTTTGCTAAGTTTTTGTGCTTAATTGAATTTATTTGGTAAATTTACCTTGTTTTAGATTTTTAGCCATATCTAGAGCTCTAAACCTCAATCTTGGGTGATTCTTGTGTCTTTAGAAATCTAAGAGAAAGAGGAAAAAAATGTCACAAAGAGCCTAAAGCCTAGTTCAAACATTTTGAAGGTGAAATATGCTAGCCTAAGTTGTCCTAGCTACACCTTTTCTTTAATTTTGATGATTGAAAAACAATTTTATTGAAAAGCAATTTTAGAAAAACACTTTAATCATTATTATGAGCTAAATTTATTTTTGAGTGTTTATCTACTTTTTGTAGGATTCAAAGTTGATCAAAGTCATCATCAAAAGATCTACTTTAGTATTAAGCTTTTATTCTATTTCTTAGGATCTTTTGTAATAGAAATCTTTTTCAAATTACTTAAGTATGTTTTCTAAAAATAACTTACAGTGAGGCAAAACAAATTACTTAAAATGAGTTTTCAGACAAAAGTTTTTCAAACAAATTTTTTACATATTACTTCACAAGTCAAATTTTCATAATACTATTTTTCACTGTGTGAATCGATTCTTACTAAAAGACTTGTGAAATATACTTGAATTGATTCATCAATTGATTCGTGAAGAAAAATTTTCTTATCAAAGGTTTGGACTATTTCTAAATCAATTTGAGATCTATTTTCAAAACAATATGAATTTATTTGTCCATCAATTTGTGGATGACTTTTTAGATGATTTGAATTGATTTACAAATCGATTAGTTGGTTAGAAGTTTATTATAACTACCATGAATCGATTCAAGCACCGAAAATTAGTTATTATCTAACTCAATTATAAATAGACTAGACCCTATTTTCAAAATATAACTCCTTAGAATACATAGTGATGAAAACTAAGAAAAATCGAGAGTTTTTATCTACTATTTTCTACCTCACCTGGATTAAATTATTAAGACAAATCTTGAGCAATTAGAAAGCGATTTCTACTTAGACAATTGAGATTCACATCTCAGTTTTACTATTTATATTTTTAAACTCTATCTTGTTCTATTTTTTTAAGATTTCTAGGGTTAGAAATCTAGATACAAAGGAAAAGGTTAATTCTCCCTTTGCATCCTTCTAAAATTGTAAGGTTGATTGCAATTTGTAGTAGGTGCATTGAATTCTAGTTAGATCTTCTTAGTTGTAAGGTTGATCATAGTTAGGTTAGATTTGAAATTTTTGTATCTTAGGTATTACAATAACTTGTTAATTTCTTATTGTAAAACTAGTCAATAGGAGCCTTGATAAGCTCCTATGTTTAGTTAATAAAAATGATCATACAGTTAAGTATTGATCCAGTGGAGTAGATTTGAATTGCAGTTTCAATTCAATTTGAACCTCTTTAAAAATCCATGTCCCAATTATTTAATTTCTATATTTATATTCAAGCTTAGTCATTTGAATTTCTGCTACATTGAATACTACAATTCTATTAATCTAATTTCTAGTTTATACATTACTTCTACAATCTTTATCAATCTTTTACAATTCTTGAATGGTAAAATTTTTTACTGTGCTAATTGAAACAAACCATTTGCTAACTCAAATTAAAATTAATAATATTTTTTAAATTCATTTAGAATCCTAGCTATAATAAAGAGTATATAAATTTCTTAACTGAAATAAGGGAAAGATCCATTGATTAGCTATATCATTATCAAGACCAACAAAATAAAGCTTGGAAACTAAAATAGAGTGTAGTGCTATGAACCAGAATCGATTTTAGTATTTTCATCATAAATAGTGCTTCACTCATCATTTTGGTTCAAACTCAAGCTCATAGGATAGCTAAGATCTAATCTTACAACTTTCATGAAGGGTTTAAGAGCTAATTACACTATTTTGAATTAATCACATGGCTATGGACTTAAGTGCTTAAATTTGTTATGGGTTGGACTACTCTAAAAAGCTATCTTAGTTTTTTTCCCATAACTTGACCTAGGAATTGTGTTTTGATACAAGGTCAAGACCATTAGAAATCCAGGTAATGGACCAACATTTCATATGAAGAGTGTCATGTCCAATTAGGCCTCCTTCCAACCCTAATCAATAGCCTAACCAAGAGATAGTGCACTAAGCCTATAAATAGTTAGCTGAGCCTCTATTGTAATAACCTTTGGATCATTTTCTATAGTGTCTTTAACTTTAGGAGTAGAGAAGCTCTACTAGGGCAAGACTCTAGCCCTAATTAGGTTTTCTCTTTCCTTTTATTTCTTTTTTATTTTTATATTAATGTGTAACTAAATGTTCATCTCAATCTAAGGGAATCTCTACACCAATTCTTTAGTTAATTGTGAGACTTGGTCTTAATTCCAATTTATTCCTAACTTAATTCTCTTGATTCTCTAATCTTATTGCATATAATTGCCTTGAACAATTAGTTAATAGGGCCCATTAATTAATTATTCAATGTGATTTATTACTAGTTGGATTTTCCATTGGCAATTTCATTGTTTATGGTTGTATGGTTATGGGGTAGCAATGCTGGGGTAAATAAATTCTCCTAGAGAATTGAGGGTAAATAGTCAGGTTGCTACTAGGGTAATTCAATTAATTAGACTTAGTATTTTGAGAACTTAATGCTATTGATAAATTGGTTGGGATGCTGGGCTTTGACTGATTTAGCAATAAAAGCCAATTAGGTGCTTGGCTTGATTGGCAAAATTAGGAAGAAATTAATAAGGATTAATTAAATGATGCACTTAGTTAATGTCTTGGCTAAGTGGTCAAAATGAGAATAAGACAATAATGTCAAAGATCAATCATTGAATTGGTTATAGAAGTCCCTTGGATTGAGCTTTTATCAAACAATTTACCCTTTTTTTATTTATGTTTTGTCATGCATTGAAGTTATTTGATATAATTCCTAGCCTAATTGGATAGTATCCCTACGCCCATTTTATCACACTATAAGCACATAAAAGTGAACCACCAATCACTATGGGCATGACTTGGATTCACCTTAGCTACCAGTTCAGGTAGTTTAATATTATTTTTAGTTGGTTTCAACAGCTGTCAATATCATGTATCATAGAATAGTACATATATAGTATATGCATATAATCATTCAAATGCATATTTATTCCTTTTTATCTCACTAATCTTATTTAATTTTCTCTACATGTTCATATATGACTTGGAGTCTCTTATTATCTCTTATCTTGTAGTTCATTTGTTCACAACAAGACTATCTTACAATATGAGACTCAACCAATTTGAACAAAGGCTATCACAAGGTAGTGAGAGGTGGGACCATCACCTCAACCAAGCATAGTACTATGAATTGTGACTATCATCATAGTTAGTTATAGGAATTGCAAATCATCCATACCATGTACTGTGAAGGCTATCTTGGTAGCTAGCATGAATGCATTTGGGGTCAGACTGATTAATTAGTCCTATAAGATACAGTAATCAACATGTTTTTCACACACTAATACTATAGAGTCGAGAGGTGAAGAGCAATGAGTTGTAAGCCCTTAATGACATACCCTAGTGTTGTATGTCCCCACCAACATACCATGTGGTTGTATGGCCCCAATAACATACCATGTAATGTATACCCACCTACACTACACCTAAATCATGAGTTACTATCCTTAGTGATGGAAAATCATGATATTCATCTCCTAGTGCACATAAGCCTTCCCCTTTTTGCTTTGTATCAACTCACATACACAATTAAGTCCCTAACATACTTTTCTGTTTCTTGGATTTCTTTAAGGAAATCGTAACCTTTACTTAGGTTGACTTGTTTAGTCTATTCATTTTAATGGAAATCATCTTTCCCATCATAATCTTAAATGCATATGAGAGTTTCATGAAATCTATGGTGAAATCAACTTATGATTAATTTTCTTAAGAAAGATTATTAGAGTCATAAAATGTAAGGTGAAAGATTTACAAAATAATTGAAATTTATGAAAATTATATTTTCAAGGAAAAACTCATGATCTTAAAATTATAAATTTGATGTAAAATTATAAGAAATATTATTCATAACAAATCTTGAAATTCATGTGATTTGAAATCATGGAAATTTGAAAACATAAATGTGTGAAATCATGATTCATGAAAACATGCATAGTTAGATTTTTAAGAATATCCAACTAGTACGTGATCCTATTCCCATACTAAGCTATAGGCTAAATCTACTCATACATACGTGCAATAATTCAATCACAACAAATATTTGAAATATTGCTCATATATCCTGATTTCTAATATGTTCAATATCCCTGTTTATTCTCTTTTGGCCATTCATACTTTTTATGTTTCATGTAACATATTCGTGTCCAGGTCCTGTTCTACTTCTATTCATAATCGTAAGATAACATGCTTAAGATCATTCTAACATCATTTCATAATTTTTATTCTTTTAATTTACTTATATCTAATTTTCCCACTTTCCATCATAGTAGAAAATATTTGGGATAGTTAAAAATTAGAGTTATTTCTATTTAACCCCTTGGAAATAGAAATATTATCATTTTCTCAAATATTTGAGAAAATATCAAAATCCCCTTTGCTTTTTTACCTATTATCATTTTCTCCCTTGACCTATGAAAATTCTATCATTTTCCCCTTGATGTTTAAGGAAATATCAAAATCCCCCTGTTGCTAAAATCTTTTTTTTTAATTTTTAAAAAATAAGAAAAAGAGAAAATAAAAAATAAAAATAAAAAAATAAAATAAAGAAGAAAAAATTTTCCCAAAAAATTTAAAAAATAAAAAAGGAAGAAATAAAGCTTGTGTAAAATAATTAGATAATATGTCACAATTAATTATATTA
>JANHAO010002240.1:0-29849 GCA_026873985.1 Saraca asoca
ATGAACCAATTGGCACCAAATCACAAATACATCTTAACTCAGCTGGAAACATGACATTTTAGCTCTTAAAATGCTAAGTATGAGGTCAAATAAATGTGTCAAATCTTGTGTTATCAGTGATCGAGGAGGTCGCATCCCTATCTAATCCCCTACTAAAAAAAAAGGTAGACAAAAGGAAGAGGGTTGTTATTGCTACAGAGGAGGTGACACCTGAGGTCAAAACTAAAGGGTGACTTACTGGTCTCGGCCTAGAGATGGATAAGTACTTCAACTTCCTTCGGGAGAATGTTGAATCAATCTTATGGCCTCGTAATAAGGCCAAAGTATTGGAGTCAGAGGAATCCTCAGAGGAGTGGTTGATAAGTTATGCAGCTCATCGTGTCCTACTAGTAAGCAAAGTCCTTTTGACTCGATTCTTTTACTTCTTTGTGGTTCTAACTTGATCATTTGATTTCTTAGGGTTTGCTATTAACAAAAAAGTTGAAGAAAACACTCCGAGCTTGGAATAAGGTAGAAAAAGCTTAGGAATGACCTAGCTACCATGACTGGTGAGGCACTAAAACTGAATGAAAGAGTTAGAGATGCCGAAGTCGCTAGAAAATAAGCTGAGGAAGCCTTAGCTCACAAGGTGACAAATGGTGAGGCCATCTTATCCAGCCTACATAAAATTTTTGATGAGCTGACAAAAGTGAAGGGTGACCTAGATGTAATGACGCAGTGAGCTGAGGCTTCTGAGAAGGAATGTGAGGCATTCAGGAATGAAGTTGCTTTAGCTAAAGAGGAGGTTGCTTGATCTAATGTGGAGACCGTCATACTAATTACGAAAGCCAAAGAAGAGGCGACGTCTGAGGCCACCACTGGCTTCTTATTCACCTTGTGGGAGAAGCATCCAGAGATGGATTTTTCTTTCTTTGGTGGGAATTTTCTTGAATTCATCAAAGGCTTTGAAGAGGAAGTGAAGTCTATTTCTCCTGACAGAGGTTCACAGTCGGTAGGTGAAGCTTCTCTTACTCGGGACTTGATCCAAAGAGAAAATGGCTCGCAGGTCATGGAAATTACTAATGATCAAATGATGACTGACCTGTTTATCCCACATATAGACCCTCCAAACTAGGGCACAGCTTCCAAGGGCCAATCTTCCCCATAGGCCATAGTTTACAACAATCTTTAAATGTAATTTTTGAACTTTTAGACACAACTTCTACTCTTTAAGAGGAATTTTTAATGTACTTTTTTCATAATATTTGTACTTTATTCTTGTTTTATTTGTTTGAGTTCTCATAATTGCATGTTCGATCGGTTACGAATCATATAGGTCAAAAATAAGTTCCTACAAACTATAACTTAATGAATATTTATTGCAATAGATGTCCAGTAGGTCATTTGACCTCTTTTAGCAAACTAATAACTTCGTCATTGTTAAAATGGATGTTTAAGTAGGTCATATGAATGCAAGTAGTAGGTTGCATGTATGCAGTGCCAAGTTATAGGTTGTATGTGGTGCCGAGAAGTAAGTCGTGTGCAAATGCTAAATAGTTGGTTGTACACAATGCCAAAAAGTAGGTTGTGTGCAATGCCGAATAGTTAGTCACACACAGTGCCAAAAAGTAGGTCGTGTGCAATGTCAAATAGTTGGTCACACATGGTGCCAAAAAGTAAGTCAAGTGCAATGCCAAATAATTGGCTGCACATGATGCTAAAAAGTAGGTCGTGTGTAATACCAAATAGTAGGTCACACACGATGCTAAAAAGTAGGCCGTGTACGGTGTCGAATAGTTGGTCACACAAGGTGCCAAAAAGTAGGTCATATGCGATGCTAAATAGTAGGTCGCACACGGTGCCAAAAGGTAGGTCATATGCGATGCCAAATAGTAGGTTACATATGGTGCCAAAAAGTTGGTCGTGTACAGTGCCGAATAGTTGGTTGCACATAATGCCAAGTTTTTATAAGTACATCGAGTTAAATGCCTTTTTCAGATTAAAGGGCGAGTGTTTGCTTCTAGATTAGAAAGGCAATAGCTCACTATCAATACAATATTCTATTGAAAATTTATTCAAAAATTAGTAAACAGTTATAAATATATAAAAAAAAAAGTTTGATAGTCTTATCAATTTTAGAATAATGTTACAGGACTAGATAAGCAATATTCAAACTTATTGGTCATATGGGGGAAGATATTCAGCCCTCTACTAGAAATCATATTAATCTTCTTCCTTCTTATCCCTAGTTTGACTTCAGCTCTGTAATAGCATCGAGCTGTGTACTGATCGCCTCACACGCACCCAATTCCATTGAGGGTTAGGAATCTAATGGTAAATGTCTTGGTAGATGTGACCATGCCTAAATCATTAATTACAGGTCACCCCAGCACTACGTTATATGCTGAGGGACAATTGATGATCAGAAAGCCTGCCAAGATAGTTGCCTGGCAACCCAAATCTCTGAGGGTGATGGAAAGCCTAATTTACCCCACCTGTAGTATTGCATCTCCTATAAATCCATAGAGGGTTCTTAGGGAGGCTTTAATTGATCTACACTTAGACCCATCTATTCAAAACATCCCTTGTACATGATGTTCATTAAGCTGCCTATGTCAATCATAATTCTTCGTACCTCAGTGTTACCAATCTTAGCTCAGATAACTAGTATGTCATTATAGGGAGAATGTATCCCTTGTGTATCTTCTTCTGTAAAGGTGATGCTATCTGAGGTCATCTTTATTTTCTTGGTAGGACCCTTGAATTCATCACACCCCACGATCGAGATATGATTTACCTCTCGCATGTAGCATTCCTGTGACCTGTTCGAGGTACCTACAATGTTAGGCCCATTGTGAATGGTAAATATAATTCTTACCAAGGGTGCCTCCTCCTGTTCAGGAGTCCGTTGGCACTACTATTGTGCTGGTTGTTGTTTCATAGTCACCCACATAATCTTTTAAATGACCTCTCTTGATTAGGTCCTCAATTACATATTTGAATGCCCTACATTCCGAAGTGTTATGCTTGATTTCGTCATGGTAAGCATAATACTTGTTATTATTTTTGAACTGGTTAGGAGTTCTTATGGGTTTAAGCTTCCCAAAATCCTCCCTATCTTTTTCCGTTGCAAAGATCCTTTCCAGAGTATCTGACAAGATGTTGTAGCTATTGTGGTGACCTTTATGCTGAGGTTGCTTGTTCCTGGCCTTCTTTGCGACCTAATTTTTAGAGTCATCTTCGTAACCCTTTTTGCTGTTCTCGATATTGCCCCTCTTTTTTCTCTAGCTGGAGTTATTCACTTTGTCCTTGGTCTTAGGGCCAAAGGTTTCCTCCCACCTAATTTCTTTGGCAGCTTATTTGTAGAATTCTTCCCAGTCCTTCACAAGAGACTTGTATATGCTTTCGTATAACTTTCCATCTTTGTGAAGTCCCACTAATATCACTGTAATGATGCTCTCATCTGAGGGGTTTTCCACATTACTAACCTCATGCCTGAACCAGGTAATGTAGTCTTTCAGTGATTCATTCTTTCACTGAAAAACTATTGCAAGGTGGCAAAGTGGCACAAGCTGCCTTTTCAGTGTCTTGTATTAGTTAATGAATCTCCTCTAGCATTCTTTCTAATCATCAATGCTGCGAGCTTTTAGATTCCTGAATCATGTTTGGGGTATGTCTCCTAAAGTGGCTGGAAAGACACAACACTTAACCAGTGGGCTAGTCATCTGAAGATCCATCTGCACATTAAATATGTTTAGGTGGTCGTATGGGTCACTATCCCCATTATATAGCAGGATAGTGGGAACTTTGAACCTCTGAGGGAGAGGTTCTTTCTCAATCTCCCTAGTAAATAGTGTCCTCCCTTCATGACAATCTCAGTAGCCTTGAGCCCGAGGGCATTGTTCTAATTGTTGTACCCTCTAAAGCAGCTCATCTACCATATGGTCCTGAGTCTCAGACGATTGGGAGATGGCCAACTCTTGCTCTTGTTACAAGAATGGTGATCTGAAGTCCTATGTTTCCTCTGCTTGTGGCCCGATGAGTTTTAATCTAAAACATGTCTCCTATTAGACCGATTTGAGCCTTCAACACGACACAAGCCCCCACATCGCTGATGATTTCCTTCATTTTCCTTGTGAGCTCGATAGACCTCTAACCTTGGCTATGAGTTAGTGGAGTAAGCTAAACAGATGCACTAAAGTACTTTTCTGGTTAGTTTCTCTTCCTGAGCTTCTTCCCGTGTTTGTTGGAAAGCTTCTTCCTATGCAACACCCTTAACCTGCTCTTGTGAGTACTAGGCTTATGCCTAAGTTAATGCCTTAATCACTTTAGCCAATTCTCCTATCGTTTTCTCCAGCACCTCATGGCATGGATACCCTCCAGCACTTTATGGGAATAATGCCATGCTTATTTTCCATAGATAATACCTAGCTGGTGTGAAGCTGTTGGAGGCATGTTGCTGGCAACACCTATGGTGGGGACAACAGAAGTGTCTACCGTAGGGAGAACTAGATCCCTTTGTCATTCCATGTGATCATCTATTTGGCCAACTGTGGCATCTGAACTCCTAGTGGTTCTTCCTCTAACCATCAAAAAAAGTTAAAAGGAATGCAGTTTAGGGCCTTCCTTCTAGCACTAAAATATTGACTATCAAATCTGGTGAATGCGAGTTCAAGACCTCAAACTACAGATTGAATGTAAAGAGAAGAGAGAGAAAGGAAGAACAAGGAAACACCAGAAGTTTTTAACATGGTTCAACTATAGTCAGTTTGACCCCTACGTCTATGGCTTTTATTACTCTTTGTTAAGTGTATTATATCTAATGATTGAATGTCATGTATAATGATTTCTTCCTCTTTTATAATGGTTTGGGGAGTTACGATTTGAATGTAAATTTATGACGATAAGTATCATGAATTGATTAGGATTACATAATAGATAAAGGTTGATAGTTATAACAAATTCCCATTAAAGTAGGAGACTGAACGGATCTTCCTAAATTGTCGGTTGTGGATGCGTGCTTGATCTACGAGCTGAACCTTATTCCCAATGACCTGAGGTGGTTACTTAGACCCATGTTTGACCAATAACCTTAACCCATGTTTAGTGACCTGATGTTTTAGTCCAACAACCTCAATCCTAGGTGAGCTAGTCCCTTATTAGTTAAGTCTATCCATTGGGCTTTTACTAGCCTATTTATGTGATTCCAAAATACCCACAATAATATAATTAACAAAATGTTATAGTTGTTGATCATTTATTTGGTATATCTCTCAAAAAATTATGTTACAATTAAAAAAACTATTTTAATTTGAAGACAAATTGTAAAAATAAATAAATAAATAAATCAACCAGCTTTTGAAAACCAATTTTGGTACACTGGTTTTAGCTAGTTCATCTAGTTCAATTTGATCTTATCACAAAAATGATTTTATACACATAGCAATTTTTGATTCAACTAGTTTGATCACTCGATCTGGTCTAACTTTGCAAACATTGATGAAAAAAGAGTTAAAGAACAAAAGTTTTCCTAAGGTTAACAAGAAGATAATGAGACCAATTTTGATTTTACCCTCATTAAAAATGTATATGTAGGTAATTTTAACAATTTTTTAGAATAGAAAGAATAATGGAACATTTAGTCCTCATGTAACAAGGATAAGTTGTGTGTTTTAAATTTCAAGGATTGCTAGTATAATTTTTTCCTTTTTTTGCATAAGCAAGACCACTTTGAATTTATTAATTAGTTTAAGTCGATTTCTTTATGTAATGTGAGTTACAAATGTGTGACTGAGGTGATTGTTAGCCAACTAAAATATATATTACCATTTCTTGTTTTTCCATTTTAATTTTGTTCTAGAGAGATGTATCTAAGACAATATAATTATTGCTAGTGAGATAATTCATTCTGTGAAAAACAAGATATACAAAAAAAAAAAGGTTATATAGAGATTGATCTTGAAAAGGCCTATGATAAGCTTAATGGAAGTTTATTGCTAATGTACTTGAAGTTGATCTACCTCACAAGTTGAGCAGGATAATTGTGAAATGTCTCTCATTTTCTATTATGAATATCATGTGGAATGCTTCTAAATCAATAGATTTTAAGCTTTCTAGGGGTATGAGGTAAGAAGGTCCAATTCCTCTTTATCTTTTTGTTTTTTATATGGATAAATTATCTCATATAATTAAGAAGGAAGTTAATGTTAGAAATTGGAGGCCTATCAAGGGAAAAAGGAATGGTCCTCAGATTTCTCACCTAATGTTTGTTGATGAGCTCCTCCTTTTTATTAAAGCTTCCTTGGATCAGATCTAGTCATGATTAGACCATTTCTATCAAGCTTCTAGCTAAAGAGTTAGTAATTTAAAATAAAAAAATTATGTTCTCTAAAAATGTGGACAAGGCTTTGGCCGATGATAGTTCTAATTTTTATGGTTTTGTTCCAACACTCAACTTAGGTAAGTATCTTTATATAAACCTAGTCTCCTCAGGTAATAATAAGAGGCAATATGCAGGTTTGGTTGACAAGATAAGGGAGAAGCTGGCTGGCTGGCAGATTAAAAATTTGTCTATAGCTGGTAAGGTTATGTTGGCTAATTCAGTTATATCTGCAATTCCAATATATAATATCCAGATAGAAAGATTACCTAGTGGAATTTGCACTATTGAAAGATTGCAGAGAAATTTCATATGGGGACATGATGGTCATACAAAAATAGTTCATATAGTGAGTTAGGCAATCAAATATGGACTTAAGAGCTCGAAGATTGGAACAAATGAGCACAACTTATTTAATGATACTATATTATAAAATTTATGCTAGTACAAGTAATTTATAGATTAATGTGTTGAAAGAAAAATAAGGGGCAAGAGGATCTTGGCTTATGATTGTAACAAGTAATATAACAACAAATATTTGTTTTTTGAAAGATATTACCAACCTTTGGGATTGTACATTAATGAATATAAGGTGAAGAATTAAAAATGATCAATCTATTCTTTTTTTTTTTTTAAAGATGATTGGCTGGGTTTGGCACTTCCTTTGTACCTAAAAGACTTAATACTAGTTGATCATAACCAAATGAAACCTGTGTGCATGATTTTGTGGTTAACAATTCAAATTGGGATTGGACTCTTCTATATCAACTTGTGCCTCCTAAAATTATTTCAAGAATATTTCCAGTTTTTTCTCCAAAAGATGCTGTAGGTCTAGATGCTTTAGTCTAGTATGAAGATGCAAGCTATAGTGTCTCTAATGCATATTTGGCCTTGATGAAACATACTTGGGGTGAGAAACAATATTGCTAGTCCCAAATATGGAATTTGTGTGTTCCTCAAAAAAATCAAATTGTTTATATGGTAGGTTTGTCACAACAGGTTATTAACTAATATTCTTACTTCGAAATGGGGGCATGGATCTAAATTTTGTAAGTCTTGTCCTAATGTTTGGGAGATATACTGCATGTTTTGAAAGATTGTAGTCATTCCTCTCTAGTCCAAAAAGCCATGGGTCTAATACATTCACACAAATTTTAATGTAACCAAATTGGAGGGTTGGATTGATTTCAATTTGCATAAGAAGCTTGGAGATTTCTCTAGTCAAATTTAAGCAAATATATAGGATATTGGATGTTGGTTCTTATGGAATTGGAGAAATAGGGGCATGCATCAAAATTCCTTCATTCGACCAAGTAATGATAAGAAAGTTATACTGAATTATTCCAGTGAAGTAAGTTTTATTGTTATATCTAAGCCACTTGTTAGCAGCACGATCATTGGGAAAGTAGAAGTTGCATGGCAACCCCCTTATGAAAACCAAGTTAAATTAAACTTAGATGGAGCTGCTAAAATGGAAGCCAATCAATCAAGTTGTGGTAGTTTGATAAGGGATATATATGGCAGATGGCTATGTCGCTCCTTTTGGCTCATGTAAATCATTTGCTACAAAATGTTGGGGCATTATTATGGCCTCCAAGTGGCTTGGCATTTGGGATTTAGAAAAGCATAGCTTGAATGTGATTCCAAATCTTTGCTTTCTTGTTTATTAAATCCAAGTAACAAAAAGCATTTGAGATTTAGGAAGAAGTAGCTAGGTTATGAGAAAGAATTCTTGTGTTGACTAAATGGCAAACTATAACATCAACTTGTCTCTGGGTCTTCATGCTTTTGCAAATTCTCCTGAAGAAATTTTTAGTTTACTTTTTAGCAGGGATAGAGCTATATAGTAGCTTGAGCGTCCCCCAAGCCACAACGTTTTTCTAGTTTGCTTCTTTCCAAGAATAGCGCTATGTATTAGCTTAAGTGTCTCCTAAGTCACAATGTTTTCTCACACAACTATATATGAGTTGAGCAATTTTCCCCCTAAATTATTATATTAGCCCCTCAATTAAAACATCACATTGAATTATTTCTCTTAAATTAGTAGAGTATTAACTTAATAGTATTTTATGGCACAATGCATTTATATTTCTTATATAACAAGTATGCAAAAATTTGAAATTTTATCACTAACAATTGCACTACAAAAATTTTCTAAATTTTACAAGTTTTTATTCAAAATTACAATCTTTTTGTTATGAAATGATTGTAAAAAAAAATACGAAAACTTTTCACAAAAATAGACTTATATAAATAATATTTCACATATATATTCTGCACCCTAAGCCAAAATTTCTGGCTTCATTTGTGATATTTGTTGATGTTTTAAGGGCCTATGAGACTTGTTATACTATTATTTCTTAGTTTGTTTTGTTTTACTTAGACTTAGGCCCCTTTGATTTCAAAAAAAAAAAGGAAAAAAAAGGCTATTTTGAAAGGAGGTCATAATGTTTTATTATTTCATTGAAAAGGAATAAGATCTAACTTATTTTTAACTTTAAGAAACTTCATTGTAGCCTTCACAAGAAAAAAGGAGGGGTCATTCACAATCAAAGGTATTCTCAAAGAAGGTCTAAATATTTTAGGCAAAGATTAATCTAGTCTTCCGTTTCTAGAAAAAAAAATGCATTTTATCTCTTAGACTTTTATCCAATGACTCCATTGGTAAACTTTTTAAAATGCTACACTTTACCCCTTTTTGATAAATAACATTTTTGGTACACCAAGTTTAGAATATTACATTTTGCCTCATTTTTGTACATATACAACATATCTTCCTCAAATTTTACTGTTTTATGCAACACATGTCATAATTTGTGTATCACAAAGATAAATTTTTTTATCTAATTTAATTAAGATCAATTAGATTAAGATCATAAGATTGAAGAAGACACAAATTAATGTCTTCACGATATAGAAATTGTAATATCATTCACCAAAACCAAGAAAAAATGTGATAAGATATCATAGATGTGTGTAAAAAAAAGGTAAACTAAAATTTTTAAAGTTAATATTATCAAAATTGTTACTCAATGTAAATTTAAAGGAGTAAAATGCAGATTTCTAAACTTCATGTGGCAATAGTGTTGGTAGACAAAAAAATTTAAGGGTTAAAGTATATTTTACGCTATTTTCTTAATAACCGAACAACAGCAGGCCTGCTATGGCGCTGCCTACCCCATTGGAATCAAAGAATACGACCGTTTAATTGTCACTCTCAACAGCCACATCACTGTACTATTCCTCGTAGCCCTTCTTCTTCAACGCCAAAACGACGACTTTGAATGTGCAAACGACCATGGCGTCGGCGGAGTCCTACGATGGCGATCACATTGTTGAGCTGATTGTGCGCGATGCATCGGAACCAGGTGATGCTGATGCTGATGCTGATGCTCATGCTGTTGCGGTTTCGGGGGAGATATCCCCTCTCCTTTCAGAGGTTGAGAGGCCTAAGATTAACATTTTCACTGTCTCTTATCCCCGAAAACAACCGAGAGTAATTCTCCCTCTCTCTTTTCTCTTTGATTTGTTTCTTTATTCACTTCACGGCTTTCAATTTTGATTGTATTAATTTGAATGCCTATTATTTACGTTTGGTTGGAATGGAATTCTGAAACTTTTCTTCATAGGGATCTGTTGTTCTTTTTGTCATTTGCTAATTGTATTGAATTATTCATTCTTTAGCTCATAAGAATAACCATTGCTATGAAATATGGTGCTGCCAAGAGCTGCTTAGATATTAGTGTGATATGTCAGAGTTTGATTCTTGAAAAGAAAGTTGTGATAAATGATTCTTTCAGAATATAGGTAATTAGTATGCTACAAATGAGTCAGAAGAAGAACACTGAGTAATTCATTTTGCATAAAGTTTTGATGCAGTGCCAATGTAAATAATTTTTTTTTTCTCTTTTCAATGGTATAAGCTGTCACAAATTAAAAAATTAGTTACATCATGTTACTGCAAATGAAAATTTAATTTACTAAGTATTATAAAGACGTGATGTTTTCATGTTTACACAGTTACAACTTTAAAGATGGTGTAAAAAGTTTCACACTGATTCATCAAATTGAAACTCATTTGCTTTTGGTTTGTCTCATTGGGATGCCCATATCTTTTCTTTTGTGCCAGTGTGTGTTCATATGTATGTTCAAGAGGAAAATGGTGGTGAAAGAATCACAAAACTAACTTAAGCTTGTCTTAGTAATTATTCACAGGTTGGAAGTGCATTGTATTAGAAAGAATGGTACAAGAAGAAAATAACTATATGATTTTATAGTTTAGACTTTGCAGGTGGTACATTGTCATTAAACCACATCTTGCTGATACCAAATTCTTAGTGATAGTCTATAATTGCAACAAAAGATAGCTTTCAGAACAGGAATTTAATCCAATTAAATGAACTAGAAGTAATTTCTTTCTCAACTGTTATATGTTTGGTTGCAGGACGAAGTAGCAAGATTACTTGAAACAGAGACATCTCCTTTAACTCAGTTTATATCATGGATATGGAGTGGATCAAGATACTCTGGTCTACTTTGTATGGCCCTTTCTTCTATCGTGTATTTTCTCATGGAAGTTCTTTCTAGTATTTTTTCTGGTAAGTTGTGCACTATGCAATGTCTATTTCATATTATCTGGTAACAGAATGGCTGAAGTAATAAAAAGTGTTACCCCTAAAGAAAATAGAAAGAGATTCCGATTGCACTTGATAGTTATTATATATTTGATGATTGATTTCTGTCAATAATAATAGAACAAAACTATGATTTTTTTTAATGACGTTTGACTTTCAAAATTCATATTTTTGAGTATTGAAGTGAATTGATCAATCTTAATGCATGCCATATGCCAAATACTTTAGCTGGTGCACAGACGACTGCATAAAGCTTTGTCTCTGGACATGTGTTTTCTGTGTTTTGAAAGTTCGGAGACTAATAGTGATTTGTTTCTGTATTTTGAGATGGCTTGGCAGTTATGGATGAGCTTTGCTCTCTGTTTGGGGTTGCGTGAGCTTGTCCACCTACTTTGGACAGCTTATTTTCTGCTAGATATTGTGGTTTTGGTAAGAATAAGATAAAATATGCACAAGGCTGACCATTTTTATGGCGTATATGATTGGAACAGAATTTTAGAGTTTTTAAACAGCAATATCAGCATTTCTAAGGGATTAGTTTAATTGATTTGCCAAGGAATGGGGAACCTGTTTTAGAACTTTGATTAGATTTTTTTTGGTTTTATTTTCTAGTAGTTTTTGGCATTTTTAGTGTTTTTTTCTTGCTTTTGATGATTGTTTATCCTCTTTTATCTTCTGCTCATGTACTCTTCTTCGCTCTCTTTTTTTTTTTTTTTTTCCATCAAATATTGGATGAGGTTCTTAAGTCATTATGGGAAGAAAGTTATTTCTTTCTCTCCATAATTTTTTTTAATAAAAAAATTGGATGTTGTTTAAACACATTTAAGGAGATGATAAAAATGCTACTTCCTTCTAAACATTGTAGTTTTCTCCTTCAACATTTGGATTTTTATTTCATGCACCACCATTGTAATTATTTTACACCTGTGGCACATGAAATATTGCTACATGTCCGATGTTCTTGTAAATGTAATGCCACAACATGGGACATGTGGCAATATGTTATGTGTACCTCTGGTGTAAATACAACTACACCACTTGTATATGAAACAAAAATCCTTTCAATTTTATTTTCTGCTAGATATGTTACATTAATGTTCTATCGATTTATTTATTATATTTTTGGTTGAGTTTAGATTTGATCTACTGTTAGTGTAAAAATTTTTATACTATCAATGAATATGAATGTGCCACATCATTAAAAAAAAAGTAAGAGTAATTAAGAATTTTTACTAATAGTAATAGCGCTTTGATAGTTTTTAATGACGTGACAACACGTGTTGAGTGAGTTTATAAAACTCATTTGCACCATCAGTGCATCAAAATTAGATCTTTTTTGATCTACATGTTTAGACAATTTGTTTTTTTGAGATCACTTTTTCAATGTCTACCATTGTATTGATTTGATTTATATTTGTTAGTTTGCCCTTGTTTAATTTTCCCGATAATAATTTTGATTTGGCAGTTCAGGCAATTCCTTTATTTGAGACTGCTTTTACAAGATGTGCAATTATCTTCATACTGTCATATTTGTGGTTGAGGAGGAGTGAACAGCCACTTTTTGGAACATCTGATGTTAGAATCATCATGGTTTTGAGGGCCCTCATTGGCTGTCTGTCTTTGTCAACTTTTGTATATTGGTAAGTGGTGTTTTGTATTTCTTCGACTCTATATATTCTTTTCATAGTTGCATTCCTCATCAACGAAAGGTCATACCCTAAGGATGATAACTTATCATTTGTAAACTTTTCACTGCTTTATATTTTTTTTGTCGATTACTTAGTTCCATATCATGAGATTATATGGTTGTCTTGAATACCGTGAATTTTCCTCGTAAGGAGCTTTCTGGATTGAACTGTATAAGCAATTGCTGCCCTGCCAGAACAATATTGAAAATTTGTAGTGAAGGGCTTTCTATTGCATATGCATATAATTAATTTATAAGTATGTAAAGACAAAGTGATTTGTCAATTTTTTTATTTAGCACATGCTATCATTCCTATTAAGTTTGGCCAACTGTTGTCTATAAGTATGGGCCATCAATGGTCTTCTGTTTAGTGTATGAGTCTAAATACAACACTCTTCATCATTTTCCAAGTTTGAACACTTCCATTTAGTCACATTTTAGAGTCCTTTGGACCATAGTTATCGAAAACTTTGTTTTGACTAGTTTACCACATTTTGGTACTTAACCTTTTCGTATCCGTACCACCACCTAAAATAGTTATGTCTGAGAAATTCTGTAAAAAAGCATCTTATCCCGTCTCCGTACCCATACCACAATCTTATAAGTATCACTTTCCTGGTAACTACACTTTGGACTATGCCACTATTCTGGGCTTGGAAAATTTTGTTAATCCTTGTTTCTAGATGCCTTTTTTAAACTTCAATAAGAGCATTTAGCCATTTATTCCATTGACAAGAAGTTTGATCATTTCTTTCTTTGTTTTTGTTCCAGTGTTCAAAGGTTGCCTTTCTCTCAAGCTGTTGTCTTGAATTTAACCACTCCAATCATGGCTTCAATTATGGCAAGAGTCTTTTTGCGTGAGAAGTTGACAATTGCTGATATTGCTGGTAAGATTTTACAGTTCTATTTTTAAATTATTGGCCATGTTGCAATTATGGTGAAGTTTTTATGCAGAACAATGTGGATTTTTCTGCGAATACCAAATATCATTCATGTATTGAAGTCTATCCTTAAATTGTCCTTTGTTTCTTGCATGTTTCAAGGGGACGATAATTAAAGTTGAACAATAGCCCCTTCTTTAGTTATTATTTTGATGAAGTGTTTTGCTATTTGATTACATGATTTTGGTATTTTGTAACCTTGATTTCTTGGACTAATGATATTCAAAAACTTCAAACCTTAGTAGTCTATTTGTGTAAATTAAAGGTGTATACATTTCTGTTTGAATAGTAAAGTTTCAATTTGGAGGAGTTTCGCCGTCTGTGTAACACTTTTATCTATCTATCTATCCATGTATTTGTCTGTGTGAGGCTTTTGCTGCACCTTGTTGTGTTGTGAGCTTATATCCTCCTGTTTGGAAAGAGATTATAGTTCCAGAACTGTATTGTTGAATTTAACAACCATCTAAGAGCTCTCATCTCATATTGATATTTCCTCTGTTTTTGTAATTGTGCAAACATTTTTGTTAGGCATTATAGATTAATTTTAAGAGTTCATCCATATTTCAGGTCTTGCTTGCAGTTTTTTTGGCGTGATCTTCATGTTCCAACAAATGCTTGCTGCACAAGGTATAGGTGTATGGCAGTTTCCACTAACAACACACTTCCCCCCTTCCTCACCAAATGCATCTTCTATGCATAGTCTTCTTAAGATCTCCAACCCCTTTAAGTCACAATAGGCTTACATGATTTACAACCAAGAATACAGTAGGTAAAGTTTTTGGTTTTTCTACTCGTATCAGAGAGATTTGGTACATATCTTGATGGTTCCTTTTTTTTGCTGTGAATTCTCAGATTATCAGCTTGATATATATATATATATATATATATATATATAATATTTTTTTGTTAGGCATTGAGTTGTGGACTTCCTGAAGGAAGAATGACCATGTGGTAGTAGACTTGGGAAACACAAAATCCCTTTAATTATTTAGTTCTTCTAAAGCATGTTATGGTGTTATTTGTTGCTAACAAATTGAGAGCCATATATAACCTGCATTTTGTAGTTTCAGCAAGAACAATAGCTACACTTTAGCTACTCCTTCTAATTTATATATTTGGAATTTCCAGGACAGGTAACTAAAGCTGAGGAAGCAAGCAATCCAAATGCTAAGAGAAGTCATCATATACTTGCAGTTTTACTTGGTCTCTTTTCATCAATAACTGGTGGAATTACCTACTGCCTTATAAGGGCTGGAGCAAAAGCATCTGATCAACCACTGTAAGATCATAAACTCATGCATGTTACATTTATGCATGAGTTGCATTGCAATAGTGATGAAACTCATGCGTATTACATTTATGGATGCCCTTGCCACATTAGTTATCTTCATTTTCAGTTGTTGTGCTTGAGTTTATTGCCATAATTGAAGATAGACTATCAAAACCTACTAGTATTGCCCACTGCTTTGGTTTTGAATGCACCCACTTGATTTAGATTGTTTTGTTTTTGGGCATTGATGTGGCCTCAGATGTAAGAAAAATAGCATTGAAGTAGCAATTAAAGAGTTAAGGTAATATTCATGGCAGCTCTGAAATAGTAAGGATGATGCTGATCATTGTTTAGACAATCAAGAAACCCGAAGTATACAAATTAAAGTAGTGAGTCTGCATTTTAACCTAGTAAACAAATGAGATTTATATTTTTCCCTGCCAAACTTTATCAAAGAAAATTATTTTGGCAAATCACATGGACACATTAGTTTCTTGTTGCTATATATTGTGTCAATTTATTAGTGGATAATATCAAATAACCAAAATAAGTGTAGTGCACAGCAATTTGAAAATTAAGAATTGTATTTAACTCGATCAATTTTTAAAGACAAAAATAACATTATTTTTACTCAAGTATGAAATTATAATTATTTGACAATATACCATAGAGAATTATCCTACGACCAAAGAGTACTCTGAGTTGTGTGATGAGCAGCTAGGCTTAGCAGCTAAAGAAGGATAACTATCTTCCTACCATAGTAATCTCCACAAAACTTGCTTGTCAGTACGCCCTCTTTCATTTTTCTGCTGTTTATTTATGAGATTAAAACTAAATTTAGTAAGTACAGATTTAATGTGTGTTGGGTACAAGTGCCATAGACGTAATCAGTTGACAAATTACTTCTACTCCAGAGACCCAAAATAATATTCAGAGAAATAAGCTGATGTATTATGTAGTAGCTAAATATTCCAAAATGGTGTCCTCAATAGGGTGCATTTCAGAAAGGAAGTTGATGCATCTCTAACATATTTGAAATTCTGCTTTTATACCAGGGTAACTGTCTTTGCATTTGGCATAATGGCTAGTCTTGCAACGGGGATATGCACATTAATGTTTGAGGTAAATTCATGGCACAATTAAGCTACTAGTTTCACTCAAATATTGTGCCATACTCCTAAAGAAACTAATATCAGTCAGTGATGTTTACACCAGGTAGTTACCTAGGTTCTTGTCATTAACTATGAAGAAAAAAATATTTACTTATAAAATTTTTATTGATTAGCCTTCATAAAACCTGGATCTTCCCTCTTTGATTTTTATCTCATATTTTCAAACATTGCATATAATCATTACAATTTGTCATTTAATGTCAACTTTTCCTTTGGGATTGATTTGTTCATATCACTTCAGTGTGGTGGTTGGCTAACTGTCTTTGTGGACTAATTCTGTTTGTGGTGGATATCTCTTACTGATATTCAATGAGATTGGATGATTTGTTGTTGTAAAGTTTTGTGTTTTGATTTTTGTTTTATACTCTCTTCGTTCTCCTACTTCTTTATTATTTGCTTTTTCCCCTGTCTGAATGGTTATGTGGCCAATGCGTTATTATGATCAACATCACATATGTATCCTTCTTCTGCATGTCTTTCTGCATCTTGCCACTCACCCTTATTAATTTGCATTTATGTCAAACTTGTAGCTATGTGTTGCCTCTTGATCGCTCAGAATCGGAAAAAGTAAATCAAGTGATTTCTTCTTTCTTTTAAGTTTGTTCGAAAGTATCAACAGGTATTATTGAGGAGCAGATGTTTTGAATGAATTGATGAAGTTCTTTTTCAAAAACATCATCAGACAAAACCGAAATGGAGTTTTTTGAAACATTGTAAAAAGTTATTGATTTTGTCATTTATAATTTTTTGTTTTCAGAACACTCTTAACTTCTCCATAATCTTTAATTTATAGATGTTGTCTACAGCCATTTGCACTGTCGATGGCAATAGAGGGAAGCCAAAATATTGCCATGATCCATGGTGGATGACATGGTGGCCACATTGGAAAAAAACCCTTGAATAACAACAATCTTAAGTACTAGATAACAAAGGTTTTCAAACATAATGAAGTCATTATAATAAGGTTGTCGAGCATATAAAGACATCATATAACCAACACAAATGAAATTGACAAGTTAACATATTGGGAAAAACATGAACTGTAATTTTGGGTCTGTCCACATACTTTGGATAGTTTTCTATCAACTAAATCTTGTGCCTTTGGCAAGAATAAGGTGAAAAGTGCTCTTTGGAATGTTTCCAGGCTTGCTGTTTTATGTTTCTTTGGCTGGAATGGGATTTTAAAATCTTTAGACAGCAATCTCAAACTGTGATTGTTGTGTGGGACAGGATTATGTTTGATGCTTCTCTTTGGCTTAAATCTCGTGGTTTCTTTAGAGGAGTAAGTTCAGCAGTTTTTGCAAAGGGTTTGGGAATTTGTACTAGAACTCTATTGGGTGTTTTGTGTTCTGGGTTGACATAGTTTTAGTTTTTTCCTTTTTCGGCATCTTCTCTAGGAGGATTATTTATCCTCTAGTGATGTACTTTTCTTCTTCTTTCTTTCAAAAACACCTCTTTTTCTATAAAAATAAATCACGAACTCCAGTAACATCAATCTCAAGAACTAGCAATGGTTTTCAAACATTATAAAGTCATGATCATAGGGTTGTCAAGCATATGAAGTCATCAAATTACCAACACAAATGGAATGACCAGAATGGCACAAATTTATACAAATTCAAGTCAAGAAATACTATAAGTCAAGTAAAAAAAAAAAAAAAGACAATGAAAATAACAAATTCACAATCCTTATTTTCCAAGCCATCACTTCCCTTCCTTCCACTTGATAAGAAACTGTAGAACTCATCCTTCTCTGGTTTTGAATAATCAGCCTCATCCTCTAATTTTTCACAATCTCTAACACATGAAGCTGAACTCTTAAAGTCTAAGCAAAAGTTTCTTTTTCTCTTTCTTACTTCCTAGTTTAAATCCTAATTTCTCAAGCCATGGATGCCCTAGAGACATCTCCACATGTCAAAGTGTCATCACCAAATCCAAATCCTGCTATTTTCTTCAACCATATCTTTAACTAGCTACTCATTAATGTCATCATTGCCAGGTAGGGAGATTAGGTCAATCTTGTCCATACTTATGACGAACTTTAAGTGCTTGATTGTACTTAAAAAAAAAATCAAATCATGCAATTAACGAACTTTAAGGCCCTATATTTCTTTTCATTTTCATTGAAGTACTTCTTTATTGTTTCCTTAGCTTTTTCCATTGCTTCATGGATATAGCCCATTGCTGGGTTCCTTTCACTGTTAAAAATTGAAGAAAACCCACTAGAGGGCCCCAAAGTGGTAATTTATTGTTTGAACTTTCAATTGCAATCTTCCCTTTGTTTTCTTCGGACAACACTTCACCAATCTTTAGATGAGGTCTTTTCTCTTCATTTCTGTATTAGCTCGTGAGCCCTTTTTTATGTAAGAAAACTTTTATGTGTGACTTAATTGTCTAATCAATTCCTTCTTGTTTGTGAGGTGCTTTATAAAGTTTAAGACCCTTGAGTGGTAGTATATGAACCCAATAAAGAGATAACTCTCTCTATTGTCTTCTTCACTTTGGAATCTTCCCAATGTCCTCTAACACTAGGCCACCACAGTGAGCTGCAGAGTCTAATTAAGGTGCTGCCATTTTATCAAACATTACTATGCCAGACATACTAAGGACTCTTCCATGCTCCAACTCATATGTACAACATATGCTGCCTTTATATACTCTAGAGTCTAGACTATATAAGGATAGCAATTGTCTTTTCAACTGTTGCATGTTATTGGAACTAAGAGCATCATGACACATAATTTTTTTGATAGTTTAGTGAGATAATCCATAAGCACAGTGAAACTAAGTGGCTTTATCATCACGTACATAAATTAATGTTTTACTTAAAAAGCTATTGTTTCTGTGATGCAGAATATTGTGCTTCCGGGATTTCAGTCAATTTTACTAATGCTTGTACTTGGTGTTCTCGCCTTCTTTGCAGAGGTGCTCTTCTAAACTATATTGTGATAGTTAATCTTTTTCCCAATATCTTAATGTAGACATATAGCATAGTAAGGGTCTTACAATGCCTGAAGTGTACCTGGTGTCCAGGCCTTCTCCACTGACATGCTATTCTAAACTATATAGTGAGATTTTCTCGGATATCTTAATATAGACAGTTAGCAAAGTTAGTCATGCATCTTATGATGCTACAATTTTTGGGGCCCTTATCATGCCATAGTTAAAATATGGATTTTCTGAGTGTAAAAAGGGTGTTCAGATAATGGGAAATAAGATGATGGGAGCAAACATATCAACCAGAATGGTGTTCTATATCTTCCTACCGCAATCAATAGTCTAATTTGATCTTGCTTTTAAATTATACTTAATTAGTTCTGCCCATTCTTTTGAACCAAACTAAATGCAAGACTTCTCAAAACTTGTCACCTTGCTTGTTTATAGAAATATATTGTTGAGAAAAATAATTAGGGTTTAGGAAAAGGAAAAAGATAAAGAGAGACTATAGAGAATTAGAGAGAAAATATTATTGAATAAAATAAGATAACTAAATTACATAAAGGTTTAACCCTACTCCTCTATTTGTATAGAGAATATACAAGAGATAGACTTCTAATAAAACTCAATAACTTGTTAACTTATCTAAACTTATGACCTATCTCTAGTATTATTATAGTCTATCTAAATAACCTAATGACTTATTAATCATGTACTCTATCTTCTAACATATATCATGTCTGACATCTGAGAGACTTGTGAAACATTGTTCTTCCTGAAATACATATCCAGCAATGTCCTTAAATTGTGGCATGCTACGAGTTGGCACCTAGAGGGTATAATCATCTGTTTAACTACATGCAGAGACACAAAAAAACAAGAAACCCGGGCAATGTGACCTTTTTTTCTGCTTAAGAAAAGGACATAACATGGTATCAAACTGTGATTTTCTGAGTCACCAATCATGATTATTGACAAACTTCATCTGTCCGTGATAATGATATAATAATGACCCTAATTTCTATCTACACCAAATGCATTGCAAGCTTCCATATCAGAGGCCAGAACATTACAATTCCATTAGTTTTCAGAGTTAGTGAGTAATAGCAAACTAAAATTTTTCTGGGATTCTATGTTTATTTTACATGAAACAGTGACTTTATCAGATTTATAACAGAAGAGTCCAAGCCGAGCTGTATGAGTAAAACTCACTGTACCAATATCTATAACTCCTCTTGGTGCTTCCTATTGACTAACTTTATCATCTTGCATTTCTGAGTATGTCGATCAATTAAGGTAATGGCAAAAAGGAAATTGGATAACTAGATAAGCAAAGGAGAGAGAGAGAGAGGGTGGACAAAAAGGGAGTTCTGGGGGTATGTTTTACTGTTTTAATACCTTGTTATGAGAATATTAGCGACACTAGAAAGAAATAAGATGGGATAAGTGAACTATAAATAAAACTAAAGAGAGTTTCTTTTTTCTATATAATTCAAAATTTCACAATGGTATACTCTTACAGAAGCTCCTTTTATTTCCACTCTTTATCAGAGCTGTCTAAATGGCTTCTTTATGGTGTTCAACTAGTGATTACTGGCAAGGTGTTTTGTCATCCGATTGTAGTGCGATTGGAAGCCTTTGTTTCAATAATTTATCTTTAATATCTCATCTTTTTCTTTTCCATTTTAGGAGGGTGCCTTATTTTTTGTCTTGCTAACAAGTGCCTTTCCTCACTTTTCAGTTACACTTATTCTATTTTAAAAAAAAAAGGAAAATAGTATCAGGAAAACAATTGCATACAAATTTTGGTCTTCCCTAGTAAATGATATGTTTCTATTGCAGGCCTTGTTAGCACGTGGACTGCAACTCGAAAGGACTGGCAAAGTTGCCAATGTCCAGTACTTGAAGGTATCCTGTTTATGCTGCCGATTATGTTCTTTCTGTTTTCCATTGTCAATTTTGTTTTCATCTGGCACACTTCTTAGTTGTCCGTTATCTCTAGAAATGGCAGTGGGGTGGAGATGTGGGCAGAGGAGGGGAGAGGTTATAACCTCTACTCTTGGCCCTCATGTTTAAAATCACCTTCTTGCAGCTTGGAACCTAAGTCACAAGATTGTCATGTGGATGCAAGTGCAAATGTGCGAAAACATTGATTTTTAAAAATACTTAATGTGGGTGCATTTTTAATTTGGCAATATATATAAATAGGTCGATATACACGTTTCTAAATAGAATAAAGATTTCATTCGTTTATAAAATATAATATCTAAATAAGTATTAAAATTAAAATGCATACATATAAAAAGCCAAAAGTCAACAAGAATAAAAAAGTCGAGGGGATTAAAATTAAAATCCATAAATGAATAGTGCTGATTAAAATTAAAATGCATATATTTTCTATTGAAAAATAAATATATTAAATTTTAAGAGTTGTCTTATTTTGAATTTGCAAACAGTGAAGAGAGATGGGCAATATTATTAAGAAATGACCCTCAGTTATTTTGTATTTTTATTTATAATCAATATGTTCTCGGAAGATGCCAGCTGGGGGTATCCCTTGTATATATTGAGTTAATTACCTTTGGATCTTCTTGCACAACCTCCATTAAAGCAAGGATGTAGGCAGAGACTTGATTCAGAATCTACAGTGTGCATGTCACACTTATCAGAGAAAATTGTCAGTTACTTTTCAAGTTTGTTTGCATTCATGTAATTGTCTCACATTTGTGAATACCTTGTCTGTAATTTACTATGAGACTCAAGTTTTGGTTCAGTTTGCCAGTCATCTTTCGGGGACTTTCATATGCAGATGGCTCTTTGATGTGCTTGAAATTCCTGCAGCAGCACAAAAACATATTGGTATTTTAGCAATAGTTAGAATTCTAAATTAAGATTCAAACCGAAAGAAAGACCAAAAACTAGATTTGTATTACCCCCACCCATTCTGCCAGCCTCTCCTTTCTAAGAAGAAACCTCAAAATGAAAAACTGACAGAGTTCTTGTTTCTGTTTTCATTATGAAAAGCTTTCTGGTTGGTTTCTTTTTAATTATAATCTTCTTTCCAAGTTGTATTTGGATCTATTTATATATGCAGTTTTGCTGCTGCCTGTAGTACTGTATGAGGTTTCTGGTTTGGCTGTTGATGTCAAAGAAAAACCCATAAGTTTGTTTATATTTGGAGAAACTGTGTTAGGTTTCAGTTAAAACCATCATATTTGGTTTGGTATCACTGCATATCTAAGGTCTCTGTTTCCATTTCTACCATGAAACACTTATAGTTTTCCTGGAAGTTCATGCACTTTTGTGATTGGGTGAAGGCATTCATTCTCGTGTCTCTGCACACGAGAGAGATGTTGAAGAGTATATCATTCAGGCCCAAACACTCCACCTGGCAGAGGATTTGTTGCAAATATTTGGAAAGATGTATTGGGTATATTGATCTTTATTATTAATTTTTTGAGAATACGTTGCCCCAGTTGATATTAGGCAACTCTATACATACATGGACAACTGTCAAGCTGTTATTTTTGGGACAAGATTAGATTACGTATCTTAATTCTTTGTAGTGTTTCTTTGAACTTTTAAGGTTTACACTGAAGTTTTCTATATTGCAAGTGTCGCAGTCCTTTCTGCATTTAGTCTCTTCCTAGTTAAGACAATGAGTTTATCAGTAGGAAATAGAAAATTCCGTTGTTGCAATCTTACAAGATCATCTCATAAGGCATTCTTTCCATGTTTTTGTGTGAATCTACAATGCACTGCCAATGCTATGAGATGATTCCAATCACCTTTCTTTTTCATTTATTGTTGTTGTTGTAGTTGTTGTCAATATGTACCTGTATCACTTAGTAGGATTGCTTTACGGCATTTCTGGAATCTTCTTTTGTTGGTTTGGTAATCGGAAATATTTCCGGTGATGGATGATATACACCTTCCTTTTCATGTTTCAGGTGGCACTATCACAAGTTTGGATTATTACTTTGTCAAGAGTTTTTCCATCTTTTGGTCAGGTTGTTGGCTGTTTACTTATTATTGCATCTGTATGTTGCACCATGTGTATTGGACCTGATAAAGAGATGGAATCATAGATTTGAAAGAATTATTTGTATTAGGCTTGCAGCTAATTTGCTGCTATCATTTGTTGCATTCAGATTGTCCATAAATATTATGTGGCTCCTGTCAATAATATAAAGCCAAAGTTTTGATCTTGCTTTCCTTCCGTTTCTTCCCGTTTTTTCATGATGACAAGTGACTTTCAAAGGATTATGTAAAAATACTCATGGGTTGTGTCTGGGCGGAGAATTTGGGAATAGAATTTGAAATGCAAGGGATTTGAAGGATTTGAATTTCAGTAATTTCAAAACCTTGCATTTCTGAAATGCCTTATTTGGATGATTATTGTTAAATGAGAAGTTTATAAGAAATTTCACAAAATATGACAAATCACATTGATGAGTCTCTAAATTAAGGTATGATAAATATATAGCAAAATCAAACTTAAACCAATATAATTGAGATAAAATTACTAAAAATTCAAATGATTAATACTTGTATCAACTACTTATGACACCAATAAATCTATGTGCATAATGCTTTCTTCCTTCATATTTCCCTTGATTCTCAAACCATGAAGGTTGGTTTATACTCAACTTAATAAAAGTTGAATTATCAAATAGAAAAATAATCAATTTCTTAACATAGATAGTGATTGAAAGTTAGAAAAAAAATCCCAATTAAAATAATAAATTCACAAAAAATCCATTAACCCAAATTATATACAATTTGAGCATAAAATTTCACAATTTCACTCCGTCAACATAAAAGTTTTGAGGTGACATTATTCAAGCTTTTAATTCACTTAGGTCATATATCAAGCAGATAGTGGACAGTCCAAAGCTTAGAACACTATAAAAAAAATGTAGACCCAAAACACTCCCATTTTTTTTTTAGGAGATCAACTTCATAATCACTATTAAGAGAAATAGGGTGTTGAGAGAAGAAGAGTGATATGAGCTCATAAATAAACTTTTGAAATTTATGATGCCTATTGTGTATTTTAAATTTATGGTGCGTTGTGTGTATTTCAAACAATGGTGTCTCATAAGTGGAGGGACTGCCTTCAAACATTGTTGGAATTATCCATCAATTATGACCTTTATGTTAAGGGATATAAATAGTTATTTGAATCCTCATATTTCTCGTTAATTTAGGAGAAATTTGTGATTACAAAATACTATTGGCAACAAAAAGTCTTAATAGCTAAAACAGATCTCAACCATTAGATTTGATATTTTGGTTAATATGATGGACACCTCAAATTAAAGACAAATAGATAGATAGATATTCCTCTTTCTATCCATAAGAGTGTATTATAAAAAATCTCCATCAATATAATTGTATAGTGAAAAGGTAACGAGAGAAACTGATCTATGTAGTATATCTTCTTTTCTTTATATAATTGAGGCACTCTCTTCTCTTCTTCTTCTTCTTCTTCTTCTTCTTCATCTTCATCTTCTTCTTCCCATCATCATTCCTTGGAACTCTAGTCCTCCTAGAATGGATATGTGATTCGAAATAGTGTAAACAAAACATGGAAGTCCCCTTAGTAATATATGCCTCACAAATATAGCCTTCCACAAAGGCTTTATTTTTTTACCTTATTCTTCAATGTGTGAAGGAATGTAATAGTTAAAGACTTAAATTAGTTAACTATAGAATATGGAACTAGCTAGCTATTAATTAATATGATTAGTTAGTTCAACTGCCTTTCAAAAGGAACATCAACAATATTAGGCAAGGCCTTCTGCGATTGTTTCATATGGTAAGTGTACTAAAAGGTGCTCCATTGAATCACAGAAGGTAGGAAGAAATATACATTCCAAGTTGCAAATTGTCTCATGGATATTTTGTTCCATTGGCAACAACTATTCTTCATGTAATGTGCTTGAGTACAAGTCTTTGAAGAACAAACTTAGCTTAATTAGTACATTCCAAATGGGATTTGGTAAAGCCTAAACACAATTGGAATTAATCACTCTATAAAAGCTTGACAATCATGGCTCTTCATCCCGCTTGTTGTCCCTTCTTAAATATCCACACATCTAGCCAAGTTTGAAGCATAATTGTCTAGAAGTTTTACATTTTTTATCCATTCACACATTTGCTCCAAGTTGGAAGCACGTTGTGCCTTCAACTTAACATTCTCTCATTACCTTGTTCAACTAGCTCAAGTTCTCTACACTTACACAACTCACCTAAATCCATCTAGGCCTTGATATTATCCTTTGTCTTACCCTTAAAGCCCATCACCATGTTGAACACATTGTCAAACACATGCTTCTCAATGTGCATGACATCCAAATTCTGGTGAATAAAGTTTGTTTTTACATAAGGCAACTCCTAAAAGATATTTTGCTTTGTCCAGTTATGGAATACTCTATAGCCCTTAATCTGAATTGCATGACCTTCATCCATAACTTTATATATGTTTATAATCCTTTCCTAAAGTTCATTGCCATCCAATCTCAAATGTGGAAATGATTTCTCAACCTTATTTTTCCTAAAAGCCTCTCTATTCCTTTTATACAAATGGTTTATAGGCAACCTACATCTATGACAATCAAATAAGGAAGTCTTCTGACCATATTTTAAGGTGAAGGCTTTAGAATGTTCCATACAAATGGGACATGCTAGCTTTCCATGAGTCTGCTAACTGGACAACATATCATATGCAAGAAAGTCATTGTCGATCCATAACAAGGTAGTTCTTGAGGTAAAATTTTGTTTCAAGGAGATATCATATGTGTGTACACATCGATGTTTGCCTTCAAACTACTTAGACCTAAGATAATCAAAGCAAGGAACATGTATTCCTATATCATACACATCCATAGAGGGAGGTTGTATAGAGTTATAATCAATGGCCTACAAGAATATGTTTGCTTAAATTGTTTGTACAGTGTGAAGCCATCTACACACTAGCCCAATCTCACATTTCTTAGGTCACTAGAAAATTAAGGATGTGTGAGGTCAAAGTGTTTCCATGCTTTTCCATCTGATGGATAGGATAGAATCCTTAACTTATAAGGATTTTCATGATTCCATCTCATTTCACTAGCAGTTGAGTGTGAGGCATACAACCTTTACAATCTAGGAATAAGTGGTAAGTACCACAACTTTTCATTGGAAACCTTCCTATATCTACCTTGACTAGATCTTCAAGATATATACCTTAGACAATGACAAAAAACATATTGTCTCTCATCTACATACTATTTGTCATAAAATATACACCTATTGATGCAACAATCTATCTTCTCATTCCTAAAGCCTAACTTCAAAACCAATTTCTTGGTTCTATAAAAATCCATTGGCATTGTTTATCCTAGGGCATACATTCTCTTGTCAGTTGAACAATTTCATTATAGCATTGCTTTGGGATATGACAGTCCGATTTTATACTAAAATAGCCTAACTACAGATGACAACATAATGTGATTACTGCATGTGCACAAAACTTGCTTCAAAATTCATGCACACAGCATCCATCACCATTGTCTCATACCTATTTGTGGGTTCTTCATGTTTACTACCTCCTTCTTTCCATTATGAATTGCTTGGTCCTACAATTTGTTGGGCATTTCCTCTCCATAGGATGTCCAATACCAATAATTAGGCCTAAACCCTTTCCTATATAGATTCTCAACCACCTTATTAGGGATAAAAATCTTCCTACCTTCACACTTATCACATGGACCCCTAATCTTTTGAGATTGTATGAAAAGTTCCATTGAACATGCATATGCAATGAACCTATGAACTCCTTCAATAAACTCATCCTCTATCAATCCTAACTAATTGAAACCTACTCTATTATTCATTCACCTCCTATGTTTAGGCACATCCTTCTGTGGGTAACGACCTTTCAATCAACTTGGTTATCACAACTAGTTCTTCAAGCTATTCCTTCAAATTACATAGTATGTTCAACATATTTATAGTATAATTAATAATAGTACACAACAAAGGGAGCCTAGAATCGACAACATATTATTCAAGTGTACAAGAAGAACAAATTAATCACATCAGTGCCCTATTTGGCCTTTTGATCACTTGTTGCATTTGTGTTTGTAGGAAAAAGTGGCACGTGTTAATTAGTGTATTCATTCTCACTTTCCTCTTTTAGTGTGGCACATTGTCATAGTCCGACTACTTGATTGTTAAAGCATGTGGCATTTAGTCTCTTCACTCGGTATTATTGACTTAATACCTAAGAATAAGCCAACCAATCGATCATATATCATTTTAGTTTCAAAAATAACGCGCAACATCCACAATTTATATCACATTGAGGCAACCATAAGCAACAAAACATATGGCACAAAGGCAACCAATTTACTTATATTAGCAAACAAGATACATTCATGCAATTCAAACTTATGTGGATCAATGCTGCCAAAAATGGATAAATTTATAGGGCAATATTTCAATTAAAAAGGAACTACTTTTATTCACATTAAGCCTTGTTAAAAGACTCTGAGTATGTAGAGGAGGCACCAGGCCACACATTCATACCCCAAAACTAGTGCCTTGATACCAACTCGAGTCACCGGACACTCCCTTAAAAAGCATTCTAAGCCAAAACCCTAATGACACAAGTAGACATACTTTTTTGGAGTTGACATAAAGGCTTATCTCCTAACTTAGAAGGGATCTATTGCATCCTAATACACCAACATAAAAATAAAAATCCAATGATCATAAACATTTGCTTATCTACTTACATTGGACAAATTACCTTATTCAAAATTATAAAGACATCCTCAAAATGGGGAAAACGAGGAAAATTAATTTACATGTGCTTTTTCTCCCAAATTCACACCATATGATCTTCTTTTCATACTTTATTTTTGTGCCAAGTTTCATTCAAATATGGGCACATTTGCTTGTCGAATTTGGTCCCAAGTCCCAATTTGTGACATTTTCCCCTATTTGAAAAATGTCAATGTCCTGATTGACTATTTGCTTCCCTTGAGCTCCTCCTTTAACTTCTTCTCTGCTTGTCTTATGGTACTTTAGCAATGTTTTTCCTTCAACATTTCAATTTAACACTACTCCTTGAAAGTCTTTGATATGTTTTTCTTTAGCTTGTCTCTTTGAACTTGCTGTTATGATGAAAGGAGAGTTGCTTCTACAGCCCTCGTGATGATATTCTTTTTAGCTTAAGTGTGGGCTAGGCATTTTGTGTGTGCTTACTACCGATATGCCCTACATCTAATGTCTTATTCTACCAATGTGAGAAACACAAGTCTCATGTCTTGTCTTAACTCAAATCTCATACTTAATTAATAAGCATGGCTTATTCCTAAGTTCAACTTCTTACTTACAAGTCTAATTATATGGTTTCAACAATCCATTGTACTTTATACATACTCAGCTACTTAAACATCACTCCTCAAACATGAACATGACAACTACCTAGTGTTTTCAAGATCACTTGAACATGAAACCTTAATGGTGTCCCCTTACCATGGCTGATAAGAACATAAAGCTATTTGTCACTCTTATTTTAACTTACATATGCTTGTGCTCTCCAAATTCATTGCCACAAGCTCCTATTGTGATTAAATACTAGAACTTTCAAAGCATCGTGAACTTAAGTTATTACCATAAGTTGATCCTTATGACTAAGTGAATGTATTTACATGCATGAACATCATAATAAAATAAAATAAAATGTATATATTAGATAGTTGCTCCTTGTAGGCACACCACACCTTTCGGGTCCTCCAAAGACTCCTCCTTAAAAGGGATTTGCTTGCTTCACACATCTCTCTAGATGCACCTCATCCATTACTTTCACTAATATTATATGGGCTGGTACCCTCCGACTTACATAGCTCTTTGCACAAATAAACCCTCGATAGTGATAGGATCTACCCTATCTTGTTGTTATCTTGCTACTCTTAGCCTAAAGAATAGGATTGCATGAATTATAACACAAGACGTATCTCCTATTAGAACCTTTATTACAACCTTTGTCACCTTCTTGTGCCTCCACTTGAAGCTGGGTTTATAAGGCATTCAAGGAAACCTTTTGTGGACACTTTGTCACTCATCTGGCCTATTGCTTAAGAACTAGGCTATGGTCTTAGATTGGATGTCTAGGATAATATTGAAACTTGTAAGTGAGAAGACACTCTATTGTCTCCTCTCCCCCTCTTAGATTTGCCACCCTTATCTAAGTAATCGCCACTAGCAGTATGCAAGCTACTTCCATGGAACTTCAAGCTAGGAAAGCTAATGTCGTAGTCAGAAAAATGCTCAACTGTGGTCTCATTTCTATAAAACTTTCAACTATTCTTCTATAAAGTTTCATGGTAGCTTCTCATGATAAACCACTAATGAAACAAAATAGTTTATCCTTTTCAATCATATCCTTTATATAAAAAATGATAGTTGTGAACTTTTTCATATAGTCTTGAACTATCTGTCTCAGTTCTCTCAGCTTCTACATAGCCAGATCGTCAATGTTTTTAGAATAAAAGTGCATTTTCAATTCCTTCTTAAGCTCTTCCCAAGTATTAATGCTACGCCTTCTGTTAGTTTGGGTGGGTGCCCTAGGCCAATTTGATTAAGCCCTATCACATCCAGAACTATACATTCTATGGATTGGATATCAAAGGTTGAATGTTCATCTTATATTGCATTCATCGTGCATTTACATAAGATGAAGTCCATGGTGAAAAGTTATTTTATTCAAGCCATTCCATAAGGGGTTATGGGATGGTGAGTGTGATTGTTAATGATGTAAACTTCCACACCAAAATGACACTAGTCGAGATCTGATA
>JANHAO010002241.1:0-29451 GCA_026873985.1 Saraca asoca
CCACTTTGGATTTCAACTCCATGTTAATTTATGTGTTTTTCTCATTTTATCTGATAGTTTTACCCTGTTGGTTTCCTGTAAGAATTGACCAATTCTGTGTTCTTTACACCACTTTGGATTTCAACTCCATGTTAATTTATGTGTTTGTTCTAATTTTATCCAATAGTTATAGGCTGTTAGCTAGCTGACTTCTCTCTCTACATCATTAATCCCTTCTCTAAATCAAGACTATCTCATCTAATTTGTGACTATTTTGAAATTTCTTGTCAGGAGAAGTAAACTAAAACATTGAGGGAAACTTGAAACAACAGTTTCATTTACTAGGATCTTAGTTTTTTTCTTTTGACCAAAGTTTGCCTCTTGCCTAAAGGCTTAGGCTGCTGATAAGATTGGATTGTGAAATTTCAGTTTCACTTTCAAAGCCTTCCACTTTTTTAAGTAAATAATGTGAAATACTATTATAACATGGAACTAAGGCATGTGATTTCTAATAGAAAGCAATAATTCTCTGGGCATATGATCCTCTGGAAAGGGATGCAAGATTGGCAAAAGAAGCTTTAAAGGCTAAGAGGAAAGGGATTCATGAACTTCAAGTTCTTGTTGAAATGGCATGTGCATCATCTCCCACCCATTTAATGGCTTTGAGGCAGGCTTACTGCATCCCCTTTGACTATTCACTCGAAAAGGACATTGTATCCTCCATCCCCCAGCCCTTCAGAAAGGTAAATTGACATGCAAAATTTGTCTGATCAAGATCAAGAACATGACAGATTCCAATGACAGAAAAAGAATTTGGCCTTTTTAAGAGTTCTAATGGAATTTATTGCTAGTTTTATGCCAAGTGTATTTCAAGTGCAGCACTTAAACCACTAGTTCACATATGAATGCACCAGAAAGGCTCAAACAGATATAAAGTTTAAGTCTCAAGGTTCTGGTTAAAGAGTTAGCTATGAGAGAGAGAGATAATCTTGGTTGTTAATGGAATGAATTGGAACTAAATAGTGTCTTAATGTCTTTGAAAATGCTAAGTACACTGAAAGAGGTTTAGTGTACTAGAGATCACACAACAAGGGAGGTTCTTAACATGGTAATGGATTATTAAAGGTTGTTTCTTACACCACTTATTTCCTTGATGATCTAATGTGACTACTCAAACTTGTCTTAAATCATTAAAATTTGCTAAATATGATGATATAATTAAAGCATACTGCTAGATAAAATTATGTGAAGTAGAAAATTAAATCTTGATGGAAATAAGGAAGAAGAAGAAGAAAACAGAAAGTCAAAAATAACAATGTGACTTTAGTTTCTCGAGAGTAAACACCATAACACAGGATGCTTTCTGTGTGGCACTTGGTTTGGTTCAAACCTTTATAAGATTCATCCACTCTTTTAAGCATGTGTTGTTGGAAGAATCTTCTGTTACATTCATTTTTCTAAAACTTATTCAAGAAATTAATTTTAAGATTCCCTATGGAATAATAATTTGTGTACTCTACAGATTTTAGTGGGCCTGATGAGCTCCTATAGGTATGATAAAGAGGCTCTAAATTATTGCCAAGTCAGAGGCAGAAAGGCTAAATGAAGCCGTCATTACAAAGCAACTAGATGACGATCACATTGTTTGGATATGTAGCACCCAGAATTTTTTCCAACTCAAGAGGCAACTCTATGGAAATTCAATTAAACAGGTTTTGCTTTAACACTTGGATTCTTAAAAAATATTATTAGGTTTATCCACTGGGAATTTGATTTTGCTAATGTTCTTGACAGGACATAAAAATTGTGGTAATGGCAATTTGGAATCTCTCTTAACTGTTGTAATATGGTGTATAGAGTACCCTCCATAGAAACATAGGAAATTCCTTCCGTTAGATAAATCCAAGTTTTGTAAATTCTGTTAATACTACGGGGATAACATCGATGAGTGGGTGACTTTGAAAGATGAACTTGAAGTGTTTATAAGGAGGGGCATTTGTCAAAGTATAAGAAATTCCAAGAGGGAGAAGGGAAGAAAGAATAAAGAGACAGGCAACATTTCTCACTTTCTAGTTGGTTGGATGTTAAGCATGTTAAGCCAACCTCCCCTATTTTGAGAACTATAGAAACAATAGCTAGAGGTTTTACTAGACGGGGAGTTTCTGGAAACGCTAAAAAAAGGCACCTGAGAGCGGTAATGACAGTGGAGGGGAAGAAAAGAAAGGAACGACATGAACTAATTTGCATCATAGAGCAAGACTTCAATGATATTGATAAGGGTCATGATGATCCATTGGTTAACTCTACTCTGCTACATAACTTCATCGTCAAGAGGATACTTGTTGATCAGGGAAGTTCCGCTAACATTCTATATTTACATACCATTAATGCTTTAAATATTCCTCAAAACATGTATAACCTTAGCCAAGTGTTTTAGTGGGTTTTACAGGAGGACAAGTGTTGTTAGAATGAACAGCGGTCCTTCAATTGATCTTAGGGACTCGACCGTTGATGAAAAATCTAGACGTCACAGTTCTTGTAGTGGCAAAGCCTAATAGTGCTTATAATGCTATTTTAGGGTAACCATCCCTAAATCAAGCTGGGGCTAGGAGGAGGAATTGGGGAAGGTATAGGCTAACTAACAAGTCACTCAAAAATGTTATATGGCTAGTGTGGCCAAGACTACAGGTAGTACTAGTAAAGCAAGCCCAGCTCCCATCAATGAGAAGAAAAGCTAGTGTCAAATGATAGATGTTGCATCACTTAATGTATGCTAGGATAATCTTAGCCAATTAGAGCCAGGTTCAGAGGTAGAAGAAGTATGGATTTTGTGGGATAATGATGAGAGAACAGTCAAGATCAAGTAAGATTTGAAGAACATAGATCGAGGTTTACTAATAAAGCTCCTGCAAAATTATAATGAGGTGTTTGCTTGGACACCAACTGATATGCCAGGGATCGACCCAGAGGTGGCTTGCTATAAATTATTGATTAACGCAAGTGTCAACCCTATTTAGCAGAAGAAAAGAAACCATGATCCCAAATGACCAAAGGTGATAAAGGAGGAAGTAGACAAATTGGTAAGTGTATGGTTTCTCAGAGAAATCTTACACACCACCTGATTAGAAAATGTAGTCTTAGTAAAAAAGGTCACAAAGGGGTGGAGGATGTATGCATACTTTATAGACCTTAACAAAGCATGCCCAAAATATTTGCACCCATTCCCAAATATTAATCAATTGGTGGATGGTGTTACGGTCTTTGATGTCCTTAGCTTTGCACATGCAATTTTGGGATATAACCAATTGAAGATGCATATTGATGATAAGAGCAAGACAACATTCATAACTAACTAGGAGACTTTCTGTTATAAAGTTATGCCCTTTGGCTTGAAGGACATAGGGGCAGCATATTAAAAAATAATGAACAAGGTTCTTATGGAGTAGATGGGCAGAAATATAGAAGTGTATGTGGATGACCTGATAATTAAATCAAGAAATTTAGAGCAACATTGGCAGGATCTCAAGGAAACCTTTGAGATTTTAAGGAAGTTTTAGATGAGGCTGAATCTGAAGAAGTCTGCATTTGGGGTGAAAGTTGGAAAATTCTTACGGATCATGATTACTGAACGAAGCATTGAAGCCAACCCCTCTAAGTGTCAAGCCATAATTAACATATAGAGCCCAACAACTTTAAGGGAAGTGTGGATACTGAATGGAAAGGTTGTGGTCCTCATGTGATTTATGTGCAGGTATAGCCATCCTGCAATAATCATATTCAATAAGGAAAAATAGTTTTCTAGTAGTGCCTTCCAAGATTTTTGCCTAAGGTATATTCATATTTATACACTTATTATGAAAGTATAAATCTCACAAATCTCAAAATGAAGGTTAGGGATCAAACAAAAGTTCATTTCTATCAAGTACCCTCAATCAAATGGGTAAGCTAAGCTAGCAAATAAGATCATCTTTGAAAGGCTGCGTAAAAGGTTGGATGAAGCTAAAGGAAGAAGAGTCAAGGAATTACCAAGCATTTTATGGTCATGGGGAATGATCATGCATTCAGCTACTAGGGAAACTCCTTTTATGCTTATGCATGTGAGGCCATGCTTCTAATAGAGCTTAGACAATGCTCAGAACAAAGGGAGTAGTATGAGTAGCAAAAGAATGAAGATAGAAGAAGAGATGAACTTGATATGCTAATCAAGACAAGAGCAATGGCTCAACTTCAAAATAAGTGATATAAGTAAAGATCACTAGGATTACAAACAAAAAAGTAAAGAGTATGATATTTATGAAGGGAGATTTAGTCTTTCAAAGAGCATATGGATCACAAAAAGTTCAAACTAAAGAAACACTATTAGCTAAGTGGAGAGGCCATTTAGAGTCCAAGAAAACCTCTTCAATGGAGCCTATTGCTTGGAAACTATTCAAAGGAAGCTCCATCCCCGAACATGAAATGCAACACACTCCAGGAAATATCATGTACAAATCTAATTATGTATCCAAGACAATGAAATTAAAATGTAAATTACATTATATGTGTTTTAAAAATCTCAATAGATGCCTTGGTATAAATAAAATCAAAATAGACTCCTTGGTATAAATAAACTCTAAGCAAATCCCTTGGCACAACTAAAAGCCTGAGCAGATCCCTTGACACAAATAAAATCTGAGTTGATCCTCTAATATAAATAAAATCTAAATAGATCCCTTAGTATAAATGAAGTTTGAGTAAATCCCATGGCACAAATAAAATTCAAATAGATCCCTTGGTATAAATAAAATCTGAGCAGATCCCTTAACACAAATAAAATTCGAGTAGACCCCTCGGTATAAATAAAATTTGAGCAGATCCTGTGGTATAAATGAGGCTTGAGTAGATCTCTTGGTATAAATAAAATTTGAGTAGACCCTTCCATATAAATAAAGCTTAAGTAAATCTCTCGACACAAATAAAGTCTAAGCAAATCCTTCAACACAACTAAAAGCTCAAGCAGATCCCGTGACATTGGCAAATCATTTCTCGTAAAATGGCATTCGAATGCATATGAAATGAGTTAATTAAAGGCCAATTGGAGTTTGGATGTTCAATAATTTAGTAAAGAAAAAAATCACAAGGAGGCTCATAAACAATATTAGGTATAAGAAAATGCATTAATTCATATAGTTATTCGGCCTATTCCTCTTATAAAATGCAATAAAAAAGTCCCATAGCAATAAGAAAGTTCAAACAGAGTCTTGACCCTTCATCAACTCTTCAAAAATTTACTCTTGAGGCTTATCCCCATTAAACTTAGAAAGGTCACAAAGAAGGGCCAATATTCATCATCTATGCTAGTAAAAGAGCTGCTCTTTTAGCCCTCAACAAAAATCTCCTCTTAAGCCTTTCGCTTACACAAAGGTAGCATTTTGGTATGAATGGAAGGAGATTCGATTTGGTTAGAAGAAGAGTCATCTATAACAATCACCTCCAGCACTGACTTAGTCTAAGTAGTAGACGGAGTAGAAGTTTTTTGTCCCAACTGAGTTTAGACATGGGTCCTTACTGATCATTTTGAATCCATCTTCAAATGATAAGTTAGGCTAACCAGTAATCTATAAAGAAAGAAAAATATACAGTTAAAATACTAATTTTCTCTGATAAATTAGGGAAAACAAAGTTGAAGTTGTGATAATAGAAGAGCTTATAGAAAAAGGATAATATAAGCTTGTTGGAGACATGGGAGGACAACAATAAAATGAAAAGTAGTTTGTTTGAGGCTCATTTGAATGGGAAGACTATTGATGCTATTATTTGCTAGTCATTTAGTAAAGCAGAGAAAAGAACTACAGGGAAAGGAAACATATACAGGTGTCATACGGGGGATAATGAAACAAGTAAACAAGTAATACATAAAAAGAGTTTAAAGAAGTAGTGTGTAAGCAAAATGAGTTCATTAATATGTCCATTTGGCCTGCTTCATACATAAAAAAAAACTATGATAATAATAAGGTAGTAGTAAAATGGACCAAGCAAAAGCCATCAAAGACATCTAGGTCAACCTACTCCTTAGGCATGTCCTGTAGAATCTCATCCAAAGTCTTATCTTGATCAATCTTCACCAAATCAAGCTTCATGCTAGGGGTACAATGCTAAATTTGGTAGATAGCCTCTTTAAATCCAGAGCAAAGCATGGCAAAGGTTAGCTTCTTAGCTTTCTTTATAGCATCCTAGAGTCTTTTGTGAAGGTCACTTCATTATCCTCTTGGGTTTGCTATTTGACGTCCACCTCCTTTGCTAAGCTTTCACTCCTTTCAAGCATGGTGTTTCACTCTTTTATAAGTTTAACAACATGATTAGGCAAGTCAAAAATGCTATTGTCTTAATCGGCCACCTTTTTCTACTTGGCCTCAAGGTTGTTTTTAGCTCTTCCATGGCTTTAGGATCAATTCTTGCCAATTCTCTTTTACTTCTAGCAAAGGATGGTACTATGGCTAGAATGGCAGTAGATGAACAAATGAGTTAAGTGGCAGAAGACTTTAAAGGGCTCAAAGGCCCATGGTCCAGTAGGAACCTTTTTATGCAATCTTTATCAACAGAGAAAAATAGATGATTACACAAGAAGGCACTATAGTTAGTGTTCTTGCACCACAAGCTATCCATAGTATTGAATGATAGTTTGCTTCCTTTAAGGCTTTGATTGATTCTAACTCCTCTTGGGCTTCCACTTTGATTTTCTTAGCAAAAAAAGGAAGGGCCTTAGAGAAGTTACCTTCTTTGCCCTTACTTGATTCTTTGGAGGAAGCTTTTCGCTTCCTTGTTGATAGTGTTTTACTTCACCTGGAGGCAACCTCAAGTCTATCAAAGGGGGGAGCCACAAGTTACATCAACAGGTGGTGCTGATTCAAGCAATTTAGTTGAGGGCATTATAGGCTTCTCCTTGGTCAGGGCCTGAGCACAAATTTTAGCGATACACTTGAATACCATCTTTGAATGGTGGATCTCTATTGCTTCATTATATAACCAGTAATCTATAAATAACAAATATGGAGGTTAAGAAGATGAAGTTAAAGAACAACATCAAAGTAGGAGAAAACATATGCAAAGTATGAATTGGGTGTCAAAGGGTCCTTATGTTGGCAACTAAGCAACAAGATCTTAGTCTTTAACTAAAAGATCTTCAAAGAAGCATCCCTAAGACAACTGAGAAAGCTTATCCCATTTAGTAGGGTCAAGGGGCTCTTCATCTTGAAGGAAAAATGGGTGGATCCCTTTTGCCATTTGAACCTTGAAGAAAAAGTGCTTCTAGGTGTGAACACTACTGAGCATGTTCTCTATAAAAACCCAATCAATGCGTTGAATGAAGTGCACCCAACCTCTAGCTTTCTGTTGAGAGTACATAAAAAAGAAGAGAAATAACTTTATAGTAAGAGTAAGTCAAAGCCAAAGACTTAGAACTTCGAAATAGAGAAGGAAGTAATGGAAGCTTGAAGGACCATCTAAGAGATCATTAAGAGGCCTTGTAACTTCTAGTTGGACCTATCATAAGAACTAAGGCTAGAAAGATAAGGAAGGCTATTCAAGGGTTATGCCACACTATATGGAGCACACATAAGGGGCATGGCTTTGGAGATTCAAGGATTATTTGTATTGAAGATATGTCATTAAGTGAAACCACCTAAGCATCCATCCTTGCGCCAACATGGAGGATAGTTAGCTATTTGTTTTTGCTTGGTTGATTGGGCATTACTTTGGGCATCATTTATATATCTGTTTTGAGGGTGATGTTGGATGTTATATACAGGGACTTTTTGTAATAGCATAACTTATGTTTTTATGGTTATTTTGGTGGTATTTTTGGTAAGTTTGTTTAGGATATTAATCTAATCTCTTTGATTTCCTTGTGTTTATACTTCCATTTTTATTTTATTTTTTGCATTTTTTGTTGTCCTACCTTACATTTTGGCTATTCATTTTTTGCATTTATTCTTGCTAAATTGCTGCCCAATTTTTGCATCTTCTACTTGCTAAAAATTCTATCCAATTTGTGTCAATTTGTTGCTAAAATTTTTGTTGCTGTTTGGTGATAACTTTATTTCATTTCTATAGATTTTTGTGTCTTAGTTTTATTGCACACCAGGCATTTGATCTTAGCTTTGCTGGTTTAATTTTTTTTTCCTACTTGTTTTTGTGTCAATTTTATTTCATTAGCTTGGTTGTTTGGTGAAAATTTTGTTGAAATTCTACAAAATTTTTACTTCTTATTTTGTTGCATTCCAAGTGTCTGATAATTTGTTTGGAGTTACCTTGGCTTTGTTTTATGTATCCATTATTTATGAGACTAAATTACACTTCATTTTGGTGTTTGGTACCATTTCCTCAACATTGAATTAACTTTTTGTGGCTATCCCAGCTCCCCTATTGGTTGGCCAAAACTTCTACTATTTTTCCCTCGAGTTTTAGTTACTTTCATAGCTTATTTTTTATTATGTTTTATGCCAAAAACATCTTCATATTGAGTACACCCCTTGGAAATTGTCTTAATCCAATTGTGGTTGAGTGTAATTGATTGTTGGCTACTCAATTTTAATTGTCACATGTTGAAACATTTTGTTGGATAGCAAGTTAGTTGATGGGAAAAGCAAAAGAAAAAGGAAATATTAGTGGAAAAATAAAAGCAAAACAAAAATTGTGAGAAAAGAAAAGTGTGAAAGAAACAAAGTGAAAGAACAAAGTAAAGAGAAAGTGAAAAAAAAAAAAAAGAAAACAAGTGTTGTCTTGAATATTTGGAAAAAAAATTTACAAGTTTTTTAGCTCCATTCTATCCAAATGAGTTAGTTGTTTTGAGTCAATTTCCTTTATAGTCAATTTGAATGTGTTTTGTTGGAATACATGATCAATATTGTAACTTAGAAACATAGTTTGGAGTACTTTTGCTTGACATTTTTCTACAACTTTTGTTGAAATTTTCTACCACTTTTGGCTTCAATAGAATTTGGCCTAAACTTCATCCTCTATTTATGTTGTCCAATTTTTGTCTTTCCTTGTTAATTCCTTATTCCTTGTGCTTGTTGGTTCATGCTACTTTAGAATTATTGGAGTGTTGTGTGAAATTGGCTATTGCATTTCGCAAACTCTAAGATCTTATCTCTTTAGTTTCTATAAAACCTTAAAGAGGGAAAATAAGAGTGAAAAAAAGTAAGAGTATGTGAGCTTATTAGAGGGTAAGAGCCTAACTTTGAGTGCAAACATGAGTGAAGTATCTAAACACAAGTGAGAAGAGTGTATCATGGTAAGGACCCTATTTTATTACTAACATTTGTTTTTGTAGATTTTATTCTTTAAAATTGAGGATGGTATTAATTCTTAATACAATGAGATCATATTCACCTTGAGAGCCATGCAACAACAATTTGTAAGGGTGAATATGATGTTTGATAATCTTGGTGAGAGGATTACAAGAGTGGAAAATAGAAGAAATTCCCATGAAAGGAGGAAGAGAAAATAAAGTAACCAGCATGGAAGTAATGAGGGGGATTAGAAAGATGAAGGAGATAAAGAGAGCTATCTACTACATTCTATGACACTGAAAGAAGTGAAAGGATAAGAGATAGAAGCAACATGGGAAGAAGAAATGAAAGGCCAAGAAAAGAAAAAGGTGGATTCTAGTTTACACAACATTAAAATGACCATACCATCATTCCAAGGCAAGAAAAATCTAGAGGCACATCTAATGTGGGAGAAGAAAGTTGAATAAATCTTTGAGTGCCACAATCACTCTAAAGAGAAGAAAGTGAAGTTGGCAATTGTAGAGTTTACGAATTATGCCATTATTTAGTGTGATCAACTTATCCAAAGTAGAAGAAGAAACCATGAAAGATCCATTTCTATTTGGGATGAGTTAAAGACAATCATGAGAAAGAGGTTCATCCCTTTACATTATTATAGGGAGTTGTACTAAAAACTCCAAAGCCTCACCCAAGGGTTCAAGAGTGTTAAAGATTACCATAAAGAGATGGGAATAGACATGATAAGGACAAATACAGGCAACTATGGATTGGTTTCTCCATGGATTGCACCATGATATTGCTAATGTGGTAGAGCTCCAACATTATGTGGAATTGGAAGACATGGTACACATGGCCATGATGGTGGAAAGATAACTTAAAATGAGGACTTCTTCCAAACTTGTTGATCAATCTAGCTCTTCATGGAAATCAAATTGGGACAAGAAACATGAGCAAAGGGATGATAATTTGATAAGAAACCCATGGCTAAAAAATCTTTAAAAACCAAATTGCAAGACTCCAAAGGCAAAGGTAAGGTGGAAGTGCAACAAAAGCAAAAAAAGATCAAGTGCTTCAAATGTTTAGACCATGGTTACTATGCTTTTGAATGCCCTAATAGAAGGTTCATGATAATGAAGGGAAATTGAGAGGTTGCATCGGCTAGTGAACTTGAAAGGAAGGGGAAAAGTCCAATTCAAGTGGATGACAAAGTAATGAATTATTTGAGGTTGCGGTTAAAGGAGAGACTCTAATAGTGGAAGAGTTTTGAATGCCTAAGCTAAAGAAGGGAATGAGGAATAAAGGAAAAATATTTTCTATACTAGATCCCATGTGAGAGGCAAGGTGTGCAACCTAATTATTGATAGAGAAGTTGTGCCAATATGGCTAGTACAATCATGGTGGAAAAATTGTCTTTGTCTACCTTGAACCATCTCACACCTTATAAGCTCCAATGATTCAATGACAATGGGAATGTGAAGGTGACAAAATAAGGCTTAGTTGCATTCTCTATTGGGAAGTACCAAGATGAGGTCTTATGTGATGTTGTCCTTATGCAAGCAACTCACTTATTACTTGGGAGGCCTTGGCAATTTGATAGACATGCAATTCATGATAACTTCCTCAACTGGTATAGCTTTATGATAAATGGTTACTCTTGTACCCTTCACCCAAAACAAATTTTGGAAGATGAGTGAAGAAAAAGAAAGTATGAATTGAGAAAAGGAAAGTAACAGTGAAAAATGTGAGTTGAAAGAAAAATCAAAAGAAGAGAAAAGAAGGTTGAGTATATTTTCCAAGGTTAGTAATGTTAGCCAAGCTCGTTATACCAATTGGCCTATGCTAGTCCTTGTTTGCAAAGGATCTTCTTTGAATACTAACTATGAAACCAATGTTTTACCTAGTACCATTGACTTAGTTTTGCAAGAATATGAAGAGGTGTTTCCCAAAAAAGTGCCCCATGACTTCCCATTATCAAGAGGAATAGAACACCAAATTAGCTTCATTTTGGGAGCTTTCATACCAAACTAGCTAGCCTATAGAACTAACCCTAAAGAGGCTAAAGAAATTAAAAGACAAGTGGAAGAACTCATGGCCAAAAAGTTACACTAAGGAGAGCATGAGTCCTTGCATGGTTCTGGTCTTACTAGTGCTTAAAAAGGATGAATCATGGATAATGTGTGTTAATAGCTAACCAATCAATAAAATCACTATGAAGTATAGAAATCCTATCCCCAAGATTAATAATATGTTAGATGAGTTGCATAGATCTTCCGTGTTCTCTAAAATTGATTTGAAGCATGGTCGTCACTAAATTAAAATAAGACTAGGAGATGAGTGGAAAACTACTTTCAAAATTAAACATGATTTGTATGATTGGTTTGTCATTTATGAGGTTGATGAATCATGTTTTGCATGCTTTTATTAGAAAATTTGTGGTTGTATATTTTAATGATACCCTTGTTTATAGCAAAAATGAATATGAACATGCTAAGCATTTGAGATGTGTGTTGCAATGTTTGAAAGAGGAATAATTGTATGCCAATTTTGAGAAATAGTTTTTTGGCTAGGAAAAAATTACTTTCTTGGATTATCTGATGAGTAGCAATAGTATTAAGATGGATGAGAAAAAAGTGAAAGCCATTAAAGATTGGCCAATCCCAAAACTGTAAATGCTTAAAATGTTGTTTAATGGAATTTGAAAAAATTAAAACATCATCAATATGAACTATTGAGAAATAAGAATATGAATTTAAAATATTATTCATAATATTTTGAAATTTAGATGGAGCATTTTTTAATCCAAAAGACATTACATTCCATTCATAATATCCAAAGAGTGTTGTAAAAGTAGTTTTATATCCATCTTCTTCTTTGATTTAAACTTGCCAAAATCTTGATTTCATATCAAATTTTGAAAATATTTTGCACTATGTAATCTTCCTAATAAATCATTTTTATTTAGAATTAGATATCTAATCCATTGAAAAATTTTATTGAGAGGTTTGTAATTAATTACTAGTCTTGAAGCTCCTTTTTCTATTTCAGCTTGATTTTGGACATAAAAGGCTAAACTTGGCCTTATTAATTTTTTGTCTAACAAATCTTGAATTTCTTTTTTGTAATAATTTAATAATTCTTCCTTCATTTGGATTGGCCTTGCTTTTGCTAGAATACTTCTTTTATTAAAATCTTTTTCATATGGTAGAGAAGTCATATGTTATTTTCTATCCTAAAAAAGCATTTGAAATTTCTACCCATACTTCTTTCTCAAAAAGAATTCTTAATTCTTTAATTTTTTGTTGAATTTGAGAATTTTTTAATTTTCCTTCTACTATCATATAATAAACTTCATTTTGAATATCATAAATAAATTTTTCCTTTTTCCTAATCATATTTATTGCAAGTATCTCATTTTCTTGAATAATATTAACATCTTTGAATATAAGAGGTATTGTAAACCTAAAATATAATTTATCAAATTTTAAAGGAAAAATTTCTTTTGGAGTTATTTTAATAGGATAAATTTGAGTTAAAAATAAAGTTCCTAGAATTATTGATTCATTGATATTTTTTACTAAAACAAAAGTATTTTTGAAACAAATTTCTTGATTACAAGTATGAACATTTTCTAGTTTATAATTGATTTTCATATTGACACCACTAGTATTTCTTAATGATTCTTTTGTCTTCTTATAATATTTTATAGGTATTAATTCTTCTTGAATATAGTTTAAATCTACTACAAAGTCTACTAAAGCATGAAATGTTTAATGAAATTCATTATTGATTACTAAATTAATCTCACATATCCATTTATGAAACTAAATTCTTTGAAGAGCATTTATATATGGATCTTCTTTTTGTTCTTCTTTTTCTTGATAATTTTTAATATTTTGATTTTGATCTTTTTCATCATCTTGATCTTCTTCTATCATTTTTCCGTTTGTATCATTTTTTATAGATAGTTTTAAAATACCTAATTCAATTTCTAATTTTTTTCTCTTTTATTTCTTCTTTGATATTATTAATTTCTTCTTGTAAATCTTAAATAGTAATTTTATTACTAGGATTTTTAAATCTATTAAAAATTTCTTATAAATTATATGGTTCTACTTTTTCTTTATTTTCTCCTTGATCAATCATTTCTTTAAGTTTCAGTAAATATTCTTTTTGGATTTCTTCACCCGTAATTTTATCTTTTATTTCTATTAAAAGTCTTAAATCTTTTGAAAAATATTAATATTTGGATGACTTAAAGTTGAGGTAGTTGGTAAGGATTTTATGTTTCTTGAACTTTTTACACAAGATGAAGCATTGCTATTATCTCTTTCTACTATTGAATTATTGACTAAATTTTCTTTAGATGATGTAACATTTTTTTCTAAGTTTTTCTCTTTTTTGAAGTTTTTTACATAAGATGATGATTTGTTGATTTTCTCCTCTATTATTTCATTTTTGTCTTTTATAAAAAAAATGTCTTGTTTAATTTTGAATGTTTAGTAGAAGTGAAATCTTTTCTATTGCCTATGCATGTAGTGTTATCTTCCTCTTTTTTAGGCTTTGACAAATTAAAATTCATGTTGCCAATTTTTTTGGAAGAAATTAAAACTGAAGTTTTGTCATTCTTTGTTTTGTCATCTTTTAAAGAGATTCAATTATCAATTTTTGACTTTTCTTTTTTGCTATTTTCAATATTTTCTAATTCTTTTATTTTTTGAAGCATTTTCAATGTATCTTGTTGGGAAGTTTTGACTAGGATTTTTAATATCTTTTTCTACACAAAAATTTTCAAACTAAGTAAAGAAATATATATGTTGTTAATATTTTTCTAAGGTATTAATATATATCTTTTTAAATAACTCTAAAAATTTTGGAGAGAAATCTAAAAAATACAATTCTCTTTTTTCTTTGTTTTCATGAGAACAAAATTCCTTATTGGGAAACTCTTTATTTAAAATAAATTCTCTTTTTATCATATTGAGTTAATTTTGCATTTCTTAACATGTAGGTATTATGGGTTCTTGTGTTGAAATATATTCGATTTTATATTGAGATTCCGGAATATTTTCACTATAATTTATTTCTTGAGATTTTACTCGAGATTCTCTAGATTCTAGATCTACATGTTTCCATGGATCTAAATCTAGTGTTTAAGTTGAATCTATTGAATTTCCAGGTGAATATTTTCAAGAAGGTTTATAACTAATAGGTCTTATAAATTTTGAAGTTTTTTGAAATTTTAATGTTACATCTCTTGAAGATTTTTCAACTATTTGATTAATTGTTAAACTTTCTTCGTATTTTGGAGGTATTATTTTTGATAATTTCCATTTTTCTATAGATGAAATTTGATCATGCTTTAAAGGTTTTGGAGTTAATATTGAAGAATTTCTTTTATTAGCTTCTATTAATATTGTTGCATGTTTTGGAGAAATTTTTAAAGCTTTTTATTGATATTAGTTTTTATGGCTTTATAATAAATTCTATAAATTATGTCTACTTATTTTGACCTTCTACCCGTGTTCCTTCTTTTGTTTTGACAAGTAAACTTAAAAAATCTTCTATATTTGGATTATTTAAAGCTACTGTATAATCTAGAAAATAATGAAAATAAACAGGATCATTATAAAAATTTGATTATAAACAAGAAAATATTGAATTTTTAAAAGTTATTGCTCTATAGTCTCTTAAAACTATTAATATTTGAGTATCTATACCTAATCTATGGAGAGGTTTTGCTGATACTTGAATTAATCCTACGTGCAAATAATTATAATGTTTTTGGTATTCTTCTACTAAATGCTTTGAAAGAAGGGGTATTGAATCATAAGCTTTACAGATACTTAAATTTTGTTCACAAGTTTTGATAATATAATTTTAAAGAATATCAAAAGTATCTATTTCATAAATTGGCGAGTGGGTATTCTAGGTATATTCTAGTTATATAATTTTGTTATGTATTAGAAATAACTATTTCTTGACTATTTATTATATCTTGATTAATTTTTTTTGAAGTAGGTTCTTGACTAAAGGTTGATCGTATTAGTTTTTTAGATTTAAAGGATAATTTTCTAATTAAATGTACCATTATTACTTAAGAATTATCTCTAATTGCTATAGTTTTCGTTTAACCCAAGTTTTCTAAATTAGTTGTCTGGGACCACTCAACACCATGGGACCCACTAAACGCTTCTGCTCGGCTTAACATGGCTGACCAACATGGCTCTCAAGGCTTGCCAACGCGGCTCTTAAAGCTAATCAATGCAAACCTAATCTATAGGCTTGAGGATTAACCTCTACTCTAGCAATTATTAATAGTTCTATAATAACTTTGCACAAGCTCTAACTAGACACTCTATCTCTCCCCTTACAAGGCTCTAATACCAAATGAGATGGTGCTACTCAGATAGTTCTGGATCGGTGTCTTGATAATGGAAAATAAAATGTTTATATTGAAAATAATTGGGGATAAGAAGTAACAAGTAGAAATTAGTTATGGTAGCATATAGCATATCTATTACATGTGGTAGGCTTATATTATCAGTTTGATTCTTATCAACTACAAAAGGCTATTTATTGTGTAATGCATGACTAATTTATTTGTAAGTCTCATGTTATAAATATAAATAATATATTTCTGACTTGTTTAGAAAGATAAATCAATGAGTAAGTTGATTTGTATACACCTAACATTTAAATAAATAATATGGATATATAATGTCAAAATAATAATTTATTGATCGTAGAATATATTTTATTATAGAAGGATCCATATTCAAATCTTCAACCCAAAATTAAAAGAATAATTTGTTATTATCATCTCGAAAATGAAAAAAATGTTGACAAATTGTGAAGAAGATTTAGTGATTGACAATCAAAGATAGTGGAATCACAATTTAATTCGTAATTTATTCTATCAATAAAGATGCTTAACATATTACATTCTAAGGGAAGGTGATGATGGATTAGTTTGGGCTTTAAATATTTTAGGTCATTTTTCTACTAAATCAATATACAAATCCCTTGGTTCTATATCAACTAACACAAATACATATGAACAAGATTGTGGAATATAGATATACATCAAAGATATAAGATCATTCTATAGAGATTTGCCAATGGCATTCTACCTATAAGAACCAAATTAGGCCATCTAACACGAATAGGAAATACCTTGTGTCCACTATGCACTTCAACAATGGAAATCAAGCTTCATTTACCTAAATCATGTGAGATTACTCGCCTAATTTAGTTTCAGTTTTGGAATATCAATATAGGATGGTTATGCTCTCAATCGATGGCAAAGTTCATCCAATCACTAGTGGTAGGTGATAACTAACAAGACCTATTTGGAAATTGCAAACTTCGGAGGTTTACTATTGCCTTTGCCCTAACCATGCTCATGTTCATAGGGGAGCTTCAAAATGCAGTCATTCATGATGGAGCTGTGGTGGACATTGAAAAACTTTATTAGAAAATTGAAGATGATGTGAAGGAGGAAGAGGCTAGGCTATAGTTTGGAGCTAATGCTAGGGATTTGGTTTTTCATGATCTAATCGGGCTATGGGTTAACCCATATCGCAACCATCCCATTGTGATGCTATTAAATTGAATGTAGACACCCATTAAGTAAATGGGCTTTCTAATGTGGTAGTTTAGGCCTATAATCATAAAGTTGAAGTTATGGCTATGTTGTATGAAAATTCTGAGTGTAGTTCCTCCATTACTACTGAAATTTTTGGCAAATCTAGTATCATATAATTTTAAGAATAAATATATTCAATTTGAAAGTGACTTCAAGGTGGCGTAAAGACTTTAGTTGGAATTACTAATTGTCCATGGATGGTCAGTTCTATTTATAAGTATGTTAAAAGTCTTTTGACTAAAAAATTACTTTAGTGCCTCATAAATGGAAGTTTTTTTCAATTTAGTTCTTATATAATTTTCATTCTCAATTTATTCCTCAAAAGATTCAATTTGATTCAATCAATTCTTTTGTCCATCTAACTCTAATATTTGTTCAAAAAAATTAACATGGAAGCTTAAAATCTTATATAACATCATCCAGTACTTTCGCAATACCTTTTATATTCTAAACTAACTAAATGACCTTTACGTTAAAAGTAAAAATACACAATAATCATCTTAATTGTGTTCTTTTGATCATTTAATACAATGTTATTTAATTTACATAGATACTTACTTTTAAATAATTCATATTTCATGCTCATGCAAACATTAGAGGCATTAAGTAAGACTTTAGACGTCCACATTATTACTTTAGTTAATAGAACTTAGAGGTAGATGGAGGAGAACTTAATTAAAGAAAATTGAATATGTCAAAAACTAAATTGAGAATGAAAATTAAATAAATATTAAATTGAAAAAACTTGCATTGTAAAAGATCAAAATAGTATTTTAATCAAGTCTTTTCTTGATTGTTAATAATGTTGAGTTATTATGGTATCCTAGGTATTGTAGTGAAGCTACTCATGAGGCTGCTAAGTGGATTGCAGATGTTATTAGGAGCGGTATAGGAAATCTATCTCAGATTCCTCTAGCCATGGAGGCTTATGTACTTTATGACTACTTTTCATCTTTAGTGGATTAATGGTTTTCTTATTAGAAAAAAAAAACTATTCTCTTTCAACTATATTATAATAATTTCATTTAATTAAATTAGATTGTAATATTTAATTTAATATCATTAAATTCAATACTAGTAATATAGTTTATACAGTATAAGTTTATGCCATTAGTGGAGTTATTGGAACTCTATTATTCCTATTCATACCCTATGTTCATTATAGTTTCCTAAACTATCTTCTGAATAATTTTTTTTATGTCAAATTAATTTTTCATTATTTCATTTGTATATTAATAATACTAATTATCTATTCACACTTTCAACTTATCATAATTTCTTTTTTAAATTTAATTATTTTGTTTTTTATTTTTTTTCCTTTTAATCTTATAATTGAGATGAAAATCTTCTCAATAAGAATCATAATAAGATAGCATTGTAAATAAATAATTAGACATGCAAATAAACATTAAATTCATGATAAATTTACTACAAGAATTGTATTACAAATTGAACCAATTACCACATCAAATAGATCATGCTACACAATACAAATAGTATGCAAATACAATAATAATCATAAATTAAAATTACTTATCTTGAGAAGGTTGTGAATCCATTGATTTCAATTTGTATAAATCCTAGTAGGTGCATTCATCTCAAACCCTATAGCAATCTTTGGGAGAAAATGTTTGCTAATCCTAATGGGGAGATGCTGGCCTTATATAGGGTGAGAGTAGGGACATATCCTATACATACACAATACAATAGTTAACTAAACTAACCCATCACAATAAAGCCTAGTGACAAGACTCACATGTCAGTAAATCACTTTTGGTCTAAACTTCATTTTAAGCCCTACAATATTATCACTTAATATGGGCTTGTCACAATATTAATTTGACATTTTTGTAATTCAAATTTTAAGTAAAAGACTTTGAGCTATGTATGTCCACAGAAGAAGTCTAGCAATCTCCCACTTATATGACATAGTTCAAATCATAATAAAGAAAATTATTCTCTGAATTGCAATATGTGGTCTCATCAAAGAATGTCAAAGTAATTATGACATTATTACAAACACAAGTCTAAATTAAGATCATAAGTATTCAATAGTATAGAACATCACATCTGATAGGGATATTGACATCATACACATCTAAGTGCTTACACCTTTTTGACCATAAACATAATGTAAAATGTGAGAAACAAGATTTACATAACAGTAAATGTGATTATATGTAAATCTCTATGTAATGGTCCTAGTATCCACCCAAAATGCCAAATGAGATTAAAAAATCTCAACACAATAATAAGATGAGGCCTATATGTCTCTATCAACATGCCATAACATAGCATGCAAAAATATGTTAAATATGGCAACATCATTAACATTTCACAAGTCTTGAGATCAATAATAACATAAGTTCATCATTTCAACATGAAATATTAAATTTTTCCACAAAACATCACCTCCTACCATCATAAAGATACATCCAAATGTTGACTTCTTGTCATCTAGATAATCCGCAAAATCCACGTTAAAGTAGTCTATAACTACAAGATCATTATGTCTATGATAGGTCAACATAAAATTCTTTGTAACTTCTAGGTACCTTATAACTTCATAATAGTCCAATGTTTCTGACTAGGATCGCTCAAGTGTCTGCCAAGTACTCGAATTGCATAAGCAATATTAGAATGCATACATACTTGAGCATATATCAAGCTATTAACAATGGAAACATAAAAGACCATTTTCATTATTGCTCTTTCTTAATCATTTTAGGGATAGTGGACTTTTAAAAGAATCTCATCCCTCTGAAAGGGCATAGCATTTTGAGAGCATAAAGATATGTTGAAACTTTTAAGCACCTTTTCATTGTGAAATTTTTGAGATAATCCAAGAAAACGCTTTAATCTGTCATAATAGATCTATATGCCTAGCATGAAAGAAGCATCAACAAAATCTTTTATATTAAAATATGTCGACAACATCTTCTTTGTATCAATCAGAAGACTCATATCATTACTAGTAAGGAGAATGTCATAAACACACAATACTAGAATCATAAATCTTCTTGTATACACCTAAAAATAGATATACTAATCTACATCATTCTCCTTTAATATAAAAGAAGTAACAATCTTATTGTTAACGGGTCAATTATGATAATCGGTCAACCAAGGGTTCAGGAACCTAAACTGCTTGTAAAGACTATGAAGGTATAAGGAAAATCTAGAGAGCAAGAAGGAGAAGAATGAAGTGAAAATAATTTTTTACGTGGTTCGGCTAAAGTCAATATGACCCCTACATTCACGGTTGCTATATTTGCTACTGGTAGTTGTTTCATAATTCAATCTAGTAGAATTACAACACTCTCAGTTCTCTTGATAGTTCAACAGAGTTTTTGCATGTAATTTTCTTTCCTTTTGTTACAATGGTCTCCCTTCCTATTTATAGGAGTGGGGGAGGTTACAAGTCGTAATTCAACATTGTAAAACTATGATTACAGCCGCATTAGGCAATAAATGCTAGGCATCAAGTAACAAATGTGGGGCAAATTATTGTCAGTCTTTTGAGGCTGATTTGCTAGTTGAAGTGTGTTTCATACTATCAAGCAGATATTAGCTATGCCCAATTATCCCGAAAAGGGAGCTCGCTGCAACCTTGAGCTGATAGAGGCTTTGAGCTCGCACTTGATGACCTGCTAGCTGTCATCTATCACTTGGCTTTAGATTGGGCCATTCCTCTTGTCTTGGTCTGGCTCGTTGGGCCTTTGATGGCTCATTTTAGTTAGCCCAAAGTATGCCCATAACACTTATCAAATTTAATATACCATTATTTAGATGCTTGCTTCAAACCATATATAGATCTTTTCAATATTCACATTTGGGGTTCTTTACCCTTCTTTTAGAAACTATCTAGGTGGTTTATGTAAATAGTTTCTAAGAAATCACAATTTAAGATGGTCATCTTAATATCCATGTGGTAAAGCTTCATATCGAAATGAGCCACTAATGCCATAATAACTTGAAACAAGTCTTTGGTCAAAACTGGCAAAAAAGTTTCTTTATAATTGACACCTCCTTTCTGAGTGTAGCTCTTTGCCATCAGTCTGGCCTTATATCTTGTTGACGGTAGATTTTGGTTATGCTAAATCCAGCCAACCAAAGGGGTTCTTACAGACCCAAACTGTAATACGATTATGCAAATGTAAGTGAATATAGCAAATAATAGAAAAAAGATGAAAAATAAGAAGAACATGGTGGGTTTTAACATAGTTCAGCCAAAGTCGGACGATAGCGGCCCCTACATCTACAGTGGCATTGTATTGCTTATAGAGGAATTTTAACAGAGTTTTGGTATAGTATTTTCACCTCTACCTATAGAGGGCTCCTTCCCCTTATTTATAGAAGGGAGAAGGTTACAAGTGTAATTACATAATTTATATTTCTGTTACATCAAATATTAAATGTAAATGACAAGCGCAGCTTCTACAAATTGGCTTCTATAGTTTGCCAATTGACTTTTGGAGTTACTTTCTATAGGTGGGCTCGTGGTGCTGCTTCTTATAGGCTGGTCCCACGTACTAAGTCTGAGAGGATCACTGCTTTAGGGCTTTCCTCAATGAGCTCTTTACTAAGTAGGATGCAATGTTTATGGGATGTGATTCTCGACTACTGCTAGCCTTCAGTTAGTGAGGACAATTTTTGTAAACTCGCCTTTAGCAATGCGAGCTCATGTATAGCGAGCTATCGACTGTGCGAGCTGGGTCTTTTCCCTTAGCAAGTTGGGACTTATATCTTGTTCTATGTCTACATGGACAGTGGTCTAGCAAGCTTGGTCCTTTTCTTATTCAAACTTGGTCTGTTGCCATGCCCTTTCTAGCCCATTTCGTAGAACCAGAGAATGCACATAACATAAGCCCCTCAACTCTCAGCTCGCTTCGTGGGCTGGGAGTTAAATAGTTTCACTAGTAAAAGGCCTCCTTTATGGATTATCATGCAATCAAAGTCTTAGGTTAGCCTATCATTTCATCTGATCTAGGTCATACCTCCTGCTATATGTGCCTCATTTCTATTAGAGAGTCAACCTTTTTTTCTCCTAGGCATTCAATTAAAGTGGTTGAGAGCTCTTCTAGACCTTTCAATAAGACCAGCCCAGTCCATTATTTAAAGCATGGGAAGTTCTTCTTCCTTCAACTAGTAAGTGAATTGATGAGAGCTTCAAACAAGCTCCCCATACCTCCTACAGTCTGCTTTCCTAGAGAAATATCCATGGTCTGCTGCATAGGAAGCCTTCTCAAGCAATTCTCTTTTTCTGAGAATGAAGGAAGATCTTTTGTAGATCTTAGATTATTTCCTCACGGTGATGCCATGGGGTATTTCCTTCCCAGCCATCCTGGCATGCCTCTTTAGAGTCCTCAGCGCTAGGGATAAGGTTGAGGAAGAGCTTGCTGTTAAGGAGGATGACTAAAAGAAGAAAGTTAGGGATCCGACGTGCTCCTCAGTCCCCCAAGAATTTGTCTCTTAAGAACAAGTTTTCTCTTTTAATGAATGAAAGAAACATACTTCATGATTCTTGCATATTGTGTAAATATTTCGCATATTTCAGATGAAAACATAAATTCCTACAAATCATAGTAAAGCAAAATGTCTTAGAAACCAATCGGTTACATTTGTTAATAGGTTTGAGAACCAAAAAGCTTCAGCGATGAATAATATAAAAGTAGACCATTTAAAGACTGCGAGAATTAGGTCACATAAGAGCTACGAGCATTAGGTCACATGAGAGCTACGAGCATTAGGTTGAGTTTATTTTGAGAGTATCCACACCTCAACTGGACTAGAGGTCACAATTGGACAATAGGTTTCTAAATGAGCTCTGGAAGCCTCAGCTCAAAAGTTGGCAATTATACTAGAATGAGCTCCAACGGCCATCTGCTCGAAAGCTGGCAATTTAACTGGAATGAGCTCTAGTGGCCTTAGCTTGAAAGCTAGCAATTGTACTAGAATGAGCTCCAGTAGCCTTGACTCGAAAGTTGGCAATTGGACTGGAATGATTTCTAGCAGCCTTAGCTCGAAAGCTAGTAATTGTACTGGAATGAGCTCCAGTGGCCTCAGCTCAAAAGTTAGCAATTGCACTGGAATGAGCTCTAGTGGCCTTAGCTTGAAAGCTGGCAATTGTATTGGAATGAGCTCTAGTAGCCTCAGCTCGAAAGCTAGTAATAAAAAAAGGTCACGTGAAAGTCGCACCTTGGCAAAATATAAGCCTAAGTCGCATGAAAGCTACACCTTAGGAAACTTTACTATATGATGGGTGACTGATCTGCCAGATTGGTGGATGACACACTTATTGCCATAACACTTTGCAAAGAGTTTGCTCAAAAATCAACAAAAGAAATCAAAATGCATTCATTAATTCTCAAAATCCATTACAACATCAATATATGATTCTCATTGTAGAGGCCTTTTCTGGCCTGAGGTCTTGCTATGAAGGCTCAAGTCGTTACCTTGAAGGCTGCACTACATAGCTTCGCAAGTGACCTCTCTTAATGAGGTCTTCGATAGCGTCCCTGAGTTCCTAACAATTTGAAGTGTCATGCCCAACTTCATTGTGATAAGCACAAAACTCTTGCTTGTTTCTCTACCTATAAGGAATCTTTATAGGGTTAGGCTTCCCAAAGTCTTCTCTTTCCCTTTCCATTATAAGTATCCTATCTTGGTTGTCTAATAGGATGCTATAATACTCATGCCAAGGTGGAGCTTAAGGTCGCTTGCCCTTAAGCTTTCTGAACTTCTTCACAGTCCACTCATCAAAGTGGCCACCTTGATCTACATTGCCCCTCTTCTTGTTATGGGCAAACCCATCTTTTTCATCTTTTTGGTCAAGCCTTCCTAAGCCAAAAGTTTATTCCCATTTGATTTGCTTGGTAGCTCGTTCATAAAACTTGGTCAAATCCTTGATCGAAGACTTATATAGACTTTTACACAGTTTTCCATCCTTGCAGAGTCCCAGGGAGATTGTTGCCAAAATGGTTTCTTCAGATGGATTCTCCACTGAATTAACTTCAGGTCTGAACTTGGCGATGTAATCCTTCAGTGACTCATGCTTACACTAGAAGATCATCGTGAAGTGACAGAGGGCATGAGTTGCCTCTTTAATACTTGGTACTGGCTAATGAACTTCTATTGACATTCATCCTCACTACTTATCGAGCAAGCTAGAAGGCTTTTGAACTAAGTCAAAGGATGCCTCCTGGTGTATCTGAGAAAACTTAACATTTAACCATAGGATCAATTGTCTGCAAATCCATCTAAACAATAAACACGTCCAGATGGTCGTAAGGATCAGTATCTCCATTATATAGAGGCATTACGAGGACTTTAAGCTTAACAGGGAGAGGCTGAGTTTTGATCTCTCTAAAGAATGGGGACCTATCCTCGAAATGAGCTTGATCATTTAAAGTTCAAAGATTTTCTTCTAACTAGCTTATTTTTTTATACAACTTTTGTAGCAATAGGTCCCTCACCCCAGATTGCTAACCAGAAGACTGCTAATCTCTTTGACTCTCCTAGTCATGAGAGTGGTGACCCAGAGTTTACTATTATGAGTAGTGACCTGAAAACTAATTGGCTCTGCTCAAACATCCAGCTTGCTACTACCAGGGAACATTCCCAGGTGTAGTGACTTCATTCTATCTTTGCAAACCCTAAGCTTGTGCTTACCTAGTGCGGTGAGCACTTTAGTCAGCTCTCCCATCATATTCTCTAGCTTATCCTGACATTGAAGCCAGGTTTGCATTTTGTCGATCTCAAGGACAGTAACGACAGGCTGGCAATAAGCCGAAATAGGCAGACTATTGGTGGCTTAAGCAGTAGAAGAACTTGTCGTATGACCCTCAAGCTGATTGACTACAGCATCTGACTTCCTAACGGCCTTTCCTCTAGCCATTACAGCTGAACAAAATTAACCAAAAAACAAATAAACAACCAAAGAATAGATGAATCCTACTGGGCGTGCCAAAATGTTAATGGTGGATTTCAGTTACACTAAATCTAACCAACTAAAGGGGTTCTTACAGACCCAAACTACAATTCAATTATGCAAATGTAAGTGAATACAGCAAATAATAGAAAACAGACAAAAAATGAGAAGAATGCAATAGGTTATAATGTGGTTCGGCCAAAGCTAGACGGTACCAGCCCCTATGTCCATGGTAATATTGTATTGCTTATAGAAGAATTTTAGTAGAGTTTTGGTATAGTATTCTCTCCTCTACCTACAGAAAGCTCTTTCTCCTTATTTATAAAAGGGAGGAGGTTACAAGTGTAATTACATAGTTTGTATTTATGTTACATTAAATAATAAACGTAAATGACAAGTAGAGCTTTTGCAAATTAGCTTCTGCAGTCTACTGATTGACTTCTAGAGTTACTTTTTATAGGTGGGCCCGTGGTGCTACTTCTTGTAGGCTGGTCCCACGCACTAAGTTTGAGAGGATCACTACTTCAGAGCTTTCCTCAACAAGCTTTTTACTGAGCAGGATGGGATTCTCGACTACTGCTGGCCTTCGGTCAGCGAGGATAATCTTCATAAGCTCACCTTTAGCAATGCAAGCTCGCATATAACGAGCTATCGACTATGCGAGCTAGGTCTTTTCCCTTAGTGAGCTGGGACTTCTGCCTTGTTCTATGTCTGCATGGATAGTGGTCTAGCGAGCTTGGCCTTTTTCTCATTTAAACTTGGTCTGTTGTCATGCATTTTCCAGCCTATTTCGCAGAACCAAAAAATGCACATAACATATCTCTTGATCTTACCTTGAGCATTCCGTTTAGTCTTAAAGACCTATTTGCATCCAAAAGGCTTACAACTAGTAAGTAATTCCATGATATCCCACACATTATTCTAGTACATCAAAACCAAATTGTTTTTCATGTCATTCATCTATTCTAAAAAATTAGGACTTGAAATGGCTTACTAAAAATTGGTGGGATCAATGTCTTCATTGACATCAAACTCATGCTCCTGTAGGTATATCAGATAGTCATTTATGATTGCTAGTTGTGAGCCCTTTAGAATCTCCTCAAGGATACTTCTTCATTTACAGGATTTGGTTATCTTTCTTCTACCTATAAAGCATCTAGCTCTCCAGCTTCCATTATTGGTTCTACCATTGGTTGTACTAAATCATTTTCTAAATCAACTTGGTATGTTTCAACCAATGAAGGTGTTAGTGAAATAACAACTTATCCTTTTCCAAAAAAAAAAGATGTCACATGATTCTTCACTCCACTATCCAACCAATCCTCAAAATAGATGGCATGATCTGACTCAATGACTTCGAAGGTGCAGTTTGGATGATAAAATCTACTACCTTTAAAGCCATTACAATATCGAAGGTAGTAACCTCTAACAATCTTTAGATCAAGCTTTTTTGTAAATAGATTATACAATTTTACTTCAGCCTTACAATTCCAAACATGGAAATGCCTAAGACTAGGCTTTTTCTCTTATAACAAATCATAAAGAGTTTTAGGCATAAACTTACTAGGGACTTGATTCAAAACATATACAATAGTCTTTAAGGCATCACCTTATAGAAAATATGGTAAAGTAGAATGCATCTACATCCATATCATCATGTCCATGAGTGTGTAATTCCTTCTTTCTGCAATATTGTTCTGTTCAGGCATTCCAAGCATAATGTAACTTGCCACAATTCCACAATCTTGAAGATATGTTGCAAAAGGACTAGGATTTCTACCAATTTTGTTGTATCTACCATATACTCATCAATTCTATCATACTTAATTTTCTTCCCTTGTTTGACTTCAATCATAGTCTTGAACCTCCTAAAAGCATCCAAAGATTCAAACTTTTTAGTGAAAAGTTCCACCTTGCCAAATCTTAAGTAGTCATCAATGAAGGTAATGAAATACCTGTACCTACCTATAGCACTTGGCATAATTGGTCCATTAATATCAACATGAATTAACTCCAAAATATCTTGTCTTCTAGTTCTTTTAAAAGCATCCAAGGATTCAAACTTTTCAATAAAGATTTCCACCCAGCCAAATTTCGGGTAGCCATCAATAAAGGTGAGTAATACCTATATCCACCCATAACACTTGGTGTCATTGGACCACTAATATCAATATGAATCAACTCTATAACATCTTGTCTTCTGGTTCTCTTTCCTTTTCTTACTTTACCAAGGAGCTTCCCCTTAATTCAATTAACCTATGTACCAAAATCTCATAAATCTAGGTCATAAAAAATACTTTCTTTTATTAATCTCTCCATCCTTTCTCTGAAGATATGACCTAAATACCTATGCCATAGCATTGAAGACCTCTCATCAATTCTACTCCTTTTATTTCGAACCACACTATTTATAGAATTTGCAAATGTAGAGTCCAAATCAATTTTATATAAACCATCACACAAACAATCAAAACCAACCAAGTAAAATCATAAAATAAACTAACTTTTCTATTTCCAAAATGGCAATTGTATCCATACCGGTTTAAAGCAACAATTGAAATTTAATTCCTTCTCATGGATGGAATATAAATAGTATCTCTTAAGCTTAAAGTAGTTTACCTTCTTGTGTCCATACTTCTTATAGAATCTAAATGTCCCCTTAAATAAAGACTTCTTGAGTCTATGGTTTTGTGCATTTATTTCAATTTTCTTTTTCTCAAAACTAGATTTTCCTTTGTTATCCCTGTAATGTGACTTATCCCCATGCTCATCACTTAATCCATGTGAAATGAAGTGAGAAATGTGAACCTTTTCTTTCTTCATGTCATATTCTGCTTGACTAATAATGGAAATCATTTCATTGATAGTCCACTCACCTTTCTAGGTGTAATATGATGTCTTAAGAATATCAAATTGTGTAGAAAGAGATTTTAAGGCACGCCAGATTAAATAATTATCTTCTAAGTCCACTTGCATGGCCTTCAGAACTGTAGTAATGCATCAACTTTATGATGTACTCATGGACTCTACTAACACCATCATAAGTAGTTTTCTCAAGCAAAAAGATGTAATGACCTTTCTCAGCCTCATCAAACTCCACAAATTTCTTAGCTACAAAGTTTAGAAAAGCTTTGCAATTTGGAGAATCAAAAATGCCCTACTAATTTGTCCATGGTGTAATTTATAAACCTTAAGCACACTTTATTTAAGTGTGTTCACTTTTCATGAAGAGCCCTTTAAGTAACAAATTTATCATCAATCGTCGGCTCCTCCTTTCTCAATGCCAAATCCATATTGGTGATTGCCAGATACAATTTTAATGACTTAACCCAATCCTCATTATTAGTCCCATTTAGCATTTTCATGGAAGTTAATTCCATAGATATGAAGCTTGAGAAAATAATGATTTATGAAATTAATCATAAATTTCTATAATGCATGTTTAGCATAGTCATGCTATAAAATTTCCTTAAAAACTATATAATTTCTAAATAGTATCATACTATAAAATTTAACACCAATAGAATATTTAAAATTCCATAATATAATACAAGGATCAAATATTATATTCCTAAAACTTAATACTGATAAGGTATATAGCATTCTAGGAACATAATAATCATCCTAAACTATATTGATAATATCACACTAAAATGGTACAAATATTATTAATATAGGACTCTCTTAAATACTAGACTAGATATTTCAATTTTCACTAAAATTTTATGCAATTAGTCCCATGATAGGCAGATACATAATGATATAAAATTTTATGGTATAATATGAGCAATTAATAATTTGTACATGATAATACTTCCACACATATAATCATGTAAAATTTATTTGACATCTGAATACTATCATATCATACTAGAAAAATTTATAAAAGAGCTTAATATGTAGGAATTATATAGTAAAAATTTCAAAATAAGTAATATCAAATTAATATTCAATTAAATAAGATAAAAATAAATAAATTATTTTATTTCAAGAAAATTCTAGAAAAAAAATCTAAAAATTCTAACTCGAAGAGTTGAGCCAAAGGCATTTGAATCATCATCATTGGTTGTTGAGAGGGTGATTTCACAAGTCAACTTTGTGACCGATTTTGAGGGGCAAACGTGCTTGGTTTGACACGAAATTTTGTGAAAAAATCAAGCATGGTATAAGGGTTCTATGGCTCAAATTTGGGAGCAATCCAGCTTGTGTACTAATTTTTCATTTTTCTACCATTTTGGCAGTTTAAGTGTAATTTTGGCGGGGTCTGCTTGTCCAGTGCGAGTCGAAAAGCACATGGCCACGATCCTCGCATTTTTATCTTTGTGTCAGTGTATTTTGGTAGCAAAACTCCACTCGAAGCTTCGAGAAAAGGCCTTATGTCAACCCAGAAAAAGTATGTCAACTTGTGTTGGAAGGCCTTTGGCTCATATAGCTCTTTAGGGGGGAGTGTCGGCAGCTTGTCGGTGCCTGGTCGGAGGTTCATCGAGGCCCTGTCAGGTGGCCATTCGAGGCTCATTGGCACCCAGTATGGTGGGATATTAAGGGGTGTGGTGGCTTTAAACCTCTCCTACACACTCCAACTATGTAATGAGGCATATATCAATAAAATTTGGTTGTCCCTTATA
>JANHAO010002242.1:0-29404 GCA_026873985.1 Saraca asoca
ACATGAAACACCAAAATTCACCAAATAGTCCTTCAAATCACATGAAGGCACCAAAACTGAATAAATTTTTTCTTCCTTTCTTTCACTAAAACTCAATTAACAGAACAAATAAATCTAAAAATCTACTAAAATAGCAACTTTTTTTTTTTTACAAAAATAAAACTAAACCTAAATCCTAAATCAGCAGTTTAACCTCTTTAAGGTTTCTAAAAGTGATATAACCCCCAAGGCCTTGATTGTTTTGCAATGAACAAGATTATCCTTAACTTCACTTACCAAGGTATCACACGAGAGACCAAACAAACACTGATCTTTGACCATCCATTTAACTTTGGTGTCGTAGGAGGATCTCAAGTAAGGTGATCTGTCTTTTCAATCCCCTCAAAGAAGTATTCAACAACTCTTCTCCAAGCAAGATACTGTCGGCCTTTTAGATCCAACTTTCGGTTAGTAATTCTATTTGATGTTGGGATCAAATTTGAAAAAAAGGTTTTGCATTCTAATTTTTTCACATCCCCAGAGATTGGATTTTTATTTTTTGCACTCAAATTAGAAGTGGGATCAGTCATCACAGATTATACAACCAAAAAATTAGAAAAAAAACAACACCAGAATTGAAAAAAATAGAAAACCTATAGCAAAATTTTCCAAATTGAAGATTCTACTATACAGGGAGGTGTGCCAACTACCAGGGGAGCTGTAGGAGGAAGTGTGTTATTGGAAACCTTCTCACACGCCACTGGAGTTCTCTATGCATGGTCTTCATGTGCCACTCAAAACTACACACGTGTGTTACACGCACCGCCTAGAGAGGTCTGCTATCCACCGATCTACTGCCCTATTAACCCAAATCTATTTTTCTTAGCCTCATGCATTCTGAAACCCTCCAGACCGATTTGAACTCCTGTGAATGTGCTTTTAGATAGATCCAAGTTTTTACCAAAATTGACGACTACCTGCCCTTACAAATACTGTATCCAGACGTTGGATACTTACTGCCAAATATGCAATTCAAAAATTGTTGCTAGATAGAAACTGTCGTGAATCATGACATCAAAAGAAGAAAGGAGGAGAGAAGAAAAAGAAAGGATGAGTTTTGTTTAGAGAAAATATTAAGGGTTTAGAAGGCTCTGATACCATGTTAAAAGGGAGAGAGAGAGAGAGAAAAGAAATTATTATGAAGCTGTGTACAAGAGATAGAATTCTAATGAGACTTTAATAGGTCTAGACTTACCATTTATCCTAACCTACTTGGGCTTATCATTTATCCTACATAGGCTTATCACTTTAACTAACATATTCACTAACAATAACTATAAATATAAATAAATTATATTATTATTAGCGAAGATGTTTATCAGTAAAAACAAACAAAGGTTAAGTGTAAAAGTTGTTTTTGAAATTGTGAACAAAAGAACAGGAACTCAAAATACATATAGAAGTAACTTACACATTTAAATTCCCTAACTAGATTTTTATTATATTACAATTGAAATCATGGTTGTCAAACTTATGATTTTATTCAAATTCATAAAGTCTTGTAAAGTTGACTCATCCAATCGGTCTAGTTTAGTCACTGCGATAGACATTTAATAAAAATATCATATATGCACATATAAAAATATAACATGTCCATAAATTCATAAAAACTTCCTAAAATTTAATAAGAATCATGATGTAAGAAAGCAACAATAAAATAATTACAAGTCAATAATAAAATAGGCTCAATATCATAAAAAATTCATCATTAACAAAAGTCACAACAATTAGTAAAAATTATTAAGCGATTTGAGATAGCCACCATTATCTTTTTCATCATTAGATTTATCAACACTTTCATTTCCAAAAATAGAATCAGCATCAAATTCATCTAATACTATATCTTTTGAACCTACATCATACTCAAGACCTTGCACATTAAGCATATTAATTTCTTGATTGTCAATCCCATCCTCATGACAAAGGTTTTCAATAGTTTTACCAACATCTTTGGTTATCCACTCATCATTTGAATGAATATCCTCAAAATCAAATTCTGCACTTCTAGCTGCATGCTTGTTTCTTAGTTTCAAGTCACACATTACATATGCAAAATCATTTATCTTCTTTTGGTGCAAACCGTTTCTTCGTTTTGAATGAATCTAAATTAAATAAAACCAAAGAAAATTAAAGTTCAAAAGACAAACATTCATAAATAGTTAATAAATTAAATAAGTTCAAAAAAAATTGCTAAATTTATCATTTCAAAAGCACACCAATTACGCTCACACCTAGATAAACTACAAGTCAAACTAAAAATTCAAATAGCAAGCCTTTTTAATTCCAGACAGCTATCTCCATAAGCATCCTACCACTTAGCAAGGGGCATTTTTCCTTGGTTTGCTACTGCAGTGTTACATCCACATAAATCTTTAGCATTCTTGAAAGATATAACTTAGATATCAGTTTTACTTCTCTCTACAGGTCTTTCACCATTTTTTCTAAGCAATGATAAAATCCCTTTTTAACTTTATAATAATTACCATCAAATTAGGACTATAGCGATAATAAAAGTTACAGTAATAACTTGTTGCACGCAGGGGCCTGTGAAACTAAGATGCCCACCTCTCATAAATAATATTCAATATGGCTTTGTATATGAGAATCAATAATTTCAAATTAAATTATTGTCAATGGACACATATAGAAAAAAATAATATAAAATTAAAATTGGCTTATATCTCTTTTTTGCATGATTAATCTCTTCATATATGAATCCCATGGCTGGTTGTTCATCAGAATCTACTAATTTTAGAACTTTAATGAGAGGACATGCAACCTTAGTGACTTTCTTCCAAAATTTAGAATCTAAAATTATATTTTTAACTATTTTTCTATCCTTGGTAGATGCAAACTTATTAGACTTCCAATCATAGGAATTAAATATAGTAATTAAGTTCCCTTTTGGTTCACAAAGGTATGTCAAATTTATATATGCAATGGTAAATCAAGTTACAGTTGGCCTAATCAAGTCTCTTCCTTTTGTAAAATTTCTTAAAATGCTAATTAGCAATGTTCTTCAATAGATATAAGTTGTAATCTTTCTTCTACAATGGTCTCTTGATGTAGCTTTATTTTTTCGCAAAGTCCTCTAACATCAAATTGATACAATAGGTAGCACATGGTGTCCAATACAAATGTTTTCTTTTCTACTTTATAGTTGGCAGCATTGTTAATAATAACTTACACCGCATTCTCTTCTTTTACCATTTCCATGACTTCATCTAACATCTTTAAAATTTTATTAGAAGTTTTAGAATCCACTAAATGCAAGAACACTGTTCCTTTTGAACTATTTACCAAAAAAATTGCTAATAAAGTGTCTTTTTTTATTAGTCCATCCATCAGACATAATGGTAGAACCAATTCTTTTTCATTCAGTCTTGTAGTCCTTAAGTAAGTTATATGTATGTTCTACTTCTTATTTCAAGTATTTTTCTCTAATCTCATGATAAGATGAGGGTTTATATCCAGTGCCATATCTTTTAATCATCTCATACATTTTTTCTAACTCATTTTTTTTTACACAATTAAAAGGAGCTGCACTTTTGTGAGGAAAAAAAAACAAGAAACTTGTTGATTCACTTCTTCTCTCAAGTTCTTTTTGAACATTTGATTGATGGTTGATTGAGTACTTCCAACTTGAAACTTGGTACCCTTTGCTTTGTTAAAAGCTTGTGAATAATCATCTTGACTATTTTCTATGTCATACATTTGCCTTTTTTTTTTTCATTGATGCTGCTACATTTTTGTTTTAGTCTCTAACATCATGGCTTAACATTATCAAGAATACTTGAACAAGGTGAAAAGTCTACTCTACTACCAGGCAAATGATGTTTAAATCTAAAAATTCCTTCACAAAATACTTTGTTGCAATATTTACACTTCACCTTTTTATCATTATTATCAATATCAATTCCATGTTTCCATCCAAGATCTAACCTATTTTTAGGCACATTTTTCTTCCTTTTTGTAATTTTTCTAGTGTCAAATGTTAACATATTTGAATTAGAGAGAAATCTGCAATAACTTCAAAAGATATATATAAATCTTATTAAATTATTATCAAACTAATTAAGATAATATTAAACATGCAAAAACAACAATGCAATTCCTCAATATGTGATTATTAAAAGTAAAGAATATAGACTATTAAATCATAACTTTTAACCTTACCATGTTGAATTGGGTTAACAATTAAAATCATGTTACATAGTTTTCAAGAGTTGGCATTGGATAGTTTTAATTTTCAAATCCTAATATTCTTCATTTTTTTGTTTCTCACAATAACTAAATCCATATTTTACAACCACTTATGATTGTCTCAGACCCATATGGTAATATTTACTTCACAAAATGTTATAATAACATTCACGCAATAATCAAATCTATTGACATTTGCCTTGAAAAATATAACTTTGATAACATCTAATTTACAAAATTAGCTTCTTTAAAATTGGATAATAAGGTATAAGACAAAGAAGAAACAAATAAAAAAAAGTTATTATCTCTAAATGAGACACATAAAAAGAAAAATCAGAGCATACCTTGACTTGGAATATTAAAAATAATGATTGTATTAGTATTGCACTATTGCTATGAGCCCAAGGGAAGAAGACAAAAAGCCTTCAACAAAATTATCGATAGTATCCAGAATTTGTAAGCTTGCTTTGTCATGAGGATAAAATGTTTTAAGAAACAAGGAATAGTCGAATAACATTAAGATTTTAGGAATGCCAAAAAATTCTGATTTTTGTTTATTTTTGACTTTTTATATCAACTAGTTTAATTGTGTATATCAATTAGTTTAATTGTGTGTTTTGGCTTTTTGGAACTTAGACATATAGGCTAGCATTAAGTATCCAACTTTTTTGTTGATTTTTTCACTTTTTTGTAGCCTAAAATAGTAATGTTCTAAATCCGATAGAGTCGATCGAATTCATGAGTCTATTAAGTTTACATGAGTTTGACCAATTCGATCATGAGTATAAAAAGATCGAGTTTGGGTGCCTAAATTCCCTTAGTTGAATGTGGCAAATTCTTGAACTCATATGAATTTACAAATTTGGACATGAGTTTGACAATTATGGTTGAAACTCACTTTTCTCGATTAAAAATAAGAACGATTTAAGACACTTTAAATTTACAAATAGAATTTTTTTTCCCAATTTGACTTAATACATTGAATAATCTTAGTTTCACTTCTGAAATTTCACAACTAATTGATAAAGTTAGGAATTTATCCCACTTATTCTAAAAATGTAGGATTTTTTATTGACACTACTACCTATGGGGTTTTGTGTGAAGAATGAAAAAAAAAAGGAATAATTCCGTGTATAATGAAATTTTATAAAAATTTAACAAAAGGTGTAAAATTTTTATATAAAATCTTATTTTTTTTATAAACAATTTGAAATATGTGTGTATATAAAAATTTTAATTTTATCATTTAAAATTATATAAAAAAATTTAACATTTTTCTCATTTTTATACGAGAATTATACATTTTCATAAAAAAATTTATAAAAATAAAAAATCCACAAAGCTTAGAAGAAAAAAAAATACATTGATAGGAATTTTCTGAAGCATGGATGAAAAACACAACCATTCTACAGCTACAAAAATAAACTTTTTGAGTGTTGCTTTCTGTCTTCCACGAGAAAATGTGTCACATAGATGGGCGTTTCTCTTTCCCAGCAATTAGTTACGCATAAATTAATTATAAGAAAACTTTTTTTCCCAAACCGTGTCTCACAATTCCAAATGTTACCTAAAGATTCTTGGCCAATCCATTTCCACGAATTTTCCTGGAAACATTGACTTGCTCAAGTCGTCTCTCTCAACTTTCCCAGTTATCTTCTTGTGGCACAATCAGTTTCGATAAAAATATTCCCAATAGCAATGACAAACTGCTCTCTCTTTTACCGATCAGCTTCGTTGCTTCTAAACAGAGGTGATTATACTCTCTCTCTCTCTCTCTCCCTCTCTCTCTCTCCTTGCCCATGCCATGTCGGCCGGGGATGATTGAAGACTTTGAATGGACTGTGTAATTTGTATAATACCTTTTTACGTGTGGAATTGATGGTAATGAAGACGTGAAATTTACGGTTCTATTTGATGACTCTTGACATTTAAATGCTTAGAATACTCAGATTAATCAAGTCAGAATTTTGTCTGGTTTATATAATCTTAGAGAGTTCAGATATAAACACACAGACATATAGTTATGTTTCACTGGTCATGGCTTGAAGGCTTGAGTTTGAATTGAATTGAAAGTATGTGTGAATGATTATATTTGAAGCATATGTCGATTTCTGTCTTAATTTCAAATTGGGTTTCTTTGTTTACTAGTTCTTTCTCAATTTATGTGATCTACCTCGGAATGTCATACCATTGTACCCTGCTTTCTAAAATCACAGTGGTTGCTTGTTAGATTCAACTTTTGGTTTTGTTCTGCTGAGGATTTCCTGTTTTTCCATCTTTAACTGTCTGTACTTATTCTTATTTTCTTGTATAGTTTGAAGCTTAAAGAACCCATTATTAACAATTATATAGCCATATTAAAAGATAGAAACAATGGAATTTTGATACTGAGTTCTTTACTTGTGATTTATACTTTCTAGCTTTTCATCATATGAGATAATAATTCATGCTTCTGTTATTTGTAAGCATGAACTTCTGTTTCCAATCAACTTCACATGTGAAAGTTGGAATTGAAGATAGCAGTTGCTTTCAAAATTTTAAGCTGACTGCTTCAACAAGTACATCCTACATGATGCTAAAATCACTAGTATTCCAAATATTTATTCTGCATGACATCCGTCATATGAAAAAATGACCAGTCAGTTTAATTAACTTTCTTTTGCCTTCACTTTTTTTCTCTTTTTGGTAAAATAGCTTGCAGGTGTGCTAGTTTCATATAGAAAAGCAATAGAGAGGACCCATCTTACTCAAGCAGAGAATAGCGAACTATATACTTTTCACCATGGTGGGGTTGGAAATAATACCCATAGGGACAATCTTGGCTGTGTTAACCAACCAAGTCATAAAAACAGCTCATGCAGCGGCTGATGTTCTCATCGATAAGGAAAGTTTCAAGGTACTTTCAAGACACTTATTTGATATTGAACCTGTCCTGAAGGAATTGCAGCTCCAAGAATTGAATGAGTCTCAAGCCGCAAGGGTTGCTCTTGAGTCTCTTGAAGAAGATGTTAAAAGGGCTAGTAATTTGGTTGACAAGTACAGGAACCGTGGCCGTTTCTACTTACTGGTTAAGTGCCGGCACATAGTTGATGAAGTTAAACAAGTCACGAGAGATATTGGAAGGTCTCTGGCCTCATTATCTCTTGCAAATGCAGAAGTGTTGTCAAGAATTTCTGATCAGGTTGATAGACTGCATAATGAGATGCAAAGGGTGGAATTTGAGGCTTCACAATCTCAGCTTCAAATCGTTGACAAGTTGAACCAGGGCCTTAGAGAACAGAAACTAGATCAGGCTTTTGCAAATGACATGCTTGAAGAAATAGCAATGGCAGTGGGGGTGCCAGTGGAGCCCTCGGAGATAAGCAAAGAACTGGCTAGCATTAGACGGGAGAAGGAAGAAGCTGCAAACAGGAAAGAAAGAGCTGAAGTTTTTTTCCTGGAGCAAGTCATTGAATTACTCTCTCGAGCTGATGCTGCGAGGGATTATGAAGAAGTCAAGAAGCAATATCTTGAAAGGGTTCAGGTGATAGAACGGTATGATTCAAGGGAAAGATGTATTACACCACTTAATTCTTTCCTTTGTTACATTACTGGACAAGTTATGGTAGACCCTGTCAGCCTTTGCACGGGTACCACATGCGAGAGGTCTGCTATTGAAGATTGGTTTGATAATGGAAAGAGGATTGATCCGGAAACAAAAGAGGTTCTTGAAGATACTACCTTGAGGTCTAACATTCCACTAAGACAGTCCATAGAAGAGTGGAGAGAACTCAATTACTGCCTGCTAATCAGGTCTATCAAGGAAAACTTGTCATCAGATTCTGAGTCATCAGTGCAAGAATCCTTGAGCCAAATGCAGGCTCTGATAAACGAGAATCCAATAAATAAGGACTGGATTTCTATTGGACAGCTTACTGATAAAATTATCTCTATGCTTGGGAATTCGGATAACAGTGAAGTGAAGACAAAGATATTAATCACTTTGAAGGATGCTGTAGAGGGGCATGCAAGAAACAAGGTAATCGTCTTTCATACTCATTTGAGGGAAATTGTTAGCCTCTTCCCCCCCCCTCTCTCTCTATAAACAAGTTATTCTTATTCTGTTTCTGATGATGTCAAAAACTTAATGAGAAGTGGAACATTTTCATCCTTCAGATGCTTCTGTTCCTAAACAAGTGGTCTTGATAACCAATATTCCAAATTTGACATTTTCATAAATTTATATAGGAAAAAGTGGTTGAATCTCAAGGATGGGACCATATTGTTCGTTGTTTAGGGAGTGACCCTTGCATTTCAAAGGCAGCAATCGATTTGTTGTATGAGTTACTGCAAGACCGATCTGGTTGGAATGTGAGTTTCTGCAGCAAGCTCTCTCACCATCGCAGGGCAGTTCCTTTCCTTGTCACCCTTTTGAAGGGAGGTGACAATGAGTCAGCTGACATTGCACAAGAAATTTTGATGGAGCTTTTTGATATAGACGAGAACAACATTTCTAGTGCTGCTAAGTGTGGCTGGTATAAGCCTCTTGTTGACCGTATAATTCAAGGTAAGAAGATGAACTTTCTTCTTGTGTGATTGTGGTTACTATGACAAAACGTTTGTAACTATATTTATATCTTATTTTCTGTCCAATGACATGAGACAAGAATACCATGTTATCTGGCTATTGAGAAAATCCTGCCTGTCCTTCATTGTTTCAATCTTACCTGAGAGAAATTTCTTTTCTGACATATAGAAGATGCTAATTAAAAATCATTGAAGATTGATAAGTTACTGTACTCATGACACTGTCCAGATTCCCTTTGTATTCGAGGTGTCTGACAGCATAATTTTTTTTCCAATTTATGGTGCCGAAATATCTATTCTTGTGTGTAGAGACTCAAATTTGGGCAGTTTTTCTTCTTCATTGAATTTTTATCTTATGATTGGTCAATGAGTTATTGCTCCATCTTCTCAGGTCCAGAGTCTTCAAGAATATCAATGGCAAAAACAATAATTAACATGGAGTTGACTGATTTACATTTGAGACTCCTTGGCCAGGATGGCGTTATACCTCCTTTGCTTGAATTGTTGTCTGGAAATATTGAATCAAAAGAAGTATCATTATCTGCCCTGCTTAAATTAGTAGGCTCTCATGCCAACAAAGGGATTTTTGCCGAGTCTGGGGGTGTTCCTCGTATTCTAGAATTGATGTTGTCTCCTCGAAGGACATTAATTACCATTAAATGTGCTGAAATGCTAGAGAAGCTTTCTTCTGAAGATGATGGAATTGATTTCTTTGTCGATGGAGAAGGAAATCAACTCAAGTTAGATTCCATTGTCACTGATTTGTTAGCACTGCAACAGAATTCCAACTCAGCCCACAATGTTCGTAAGCCTGCATTACGTTCACTTCTAGGGATTTGCAAGTTTGAGACTGATTTAGTCAAGAAGGCAGTTCTTGCTGCTAATGGTGTATCTCTAATTCTTCCCCTTCTCGATGACTCTGACTCAGAAATTAGGGAAACTGCCATAATTCTGCTCTCTCTTTTCTCTCAGCATGAACCAGAAGGAGTAGTTGAATATCTTCTCAAGCCTAGAAGGCTGGAAGCTTTGGTTGGCTTTCTTGAGAAAGATGATAACAATGATGTACAAATGGCTGCTGCTGGTTTATTGGCCAATCTACCAAAATCTGAAAGAGAACTCACGATGAAATTGATTGACTTGGGTGGACTTGATGCAATCATAAGCATTTTAAAAATAGGAGGCACAATGGAAGCAAAAGAAAATGCTCTAAGTGCACTCTTCAGGTTCACAGATCCTATGAATATTGAGTCACAACGTGATTTGGTTAAACGTGGAATATATCCATTGCTCATGGATTTTCTGATTACCGGTTCAATAACAGCAAAGGCAAGAGCAGCAGCATTCATTGGTGATCTTTCTATGAGCAGTCCAAGGCTCACAGTTGTTTCAGAATCAACTGGCTGCTGGTGCTTTAGATCATCACGAGTTCCACTATGTCCAGCACATGGGAGTGTATGCAGTGTGGCTGCCACATTTTGTCTGTTGGAAGCGAATGCTTTGCCCGGCTTGGTAAAGCTGTTACATGGTGAGGTACATGCAACTGCTTATGAAGCCATACAAACACTTTCCACATTGGTTTTGGAAGACTATCCTCAAAGGGGAGCTATTGTCTTGCATAAGGCGGATGCCATAAGACCCCTATTAGATATATTGAATTGGGGGTCGGATTCTTTGAAGGCGGAAGCTCTAGGACTATTGGAGAAGGTCTTTGTGTCAAGGGAAATGGTTGAATACTATGTATCAATGGCTAGAACACGTCTAGTCGGTCTGACTAGTATGAATATATATGGGGAAGGCCATCTCAGGAGGAAGGCTGCCAGGGTATTATCATTGATCGAACGCTATTCAAGGTCAAGGTCATCATCAGCTGCTATCTCAGGAGTTCTGGAGTAAATTTGCAGGTCTTGGGTCAAAACAGATCCTTCTTCCCCTCAAATCTTCTTTACTTACTTTGTGAAAATATTGGCAAACTTAAGATGTTAATTATATTTGTACAAGTGCTTATTCAAAATATGAGTACATGTAAGTATTTATTGCAACAATGCAACAGCTCATTCAGAACAGGCTATTAACAATTATACTGTGTCAAGCATCTCTTGAAGTTCAAATCTGAGAATTAACCATATTTTCTGGCACCTTTTTTCCATTACACATGATACTGAAAGTTTCAACTTTCAATGTACACTTCAAATAAAAGGAAAAAAATGTTAGGCTGTTTTTCAAGAAGTATCACAGTGTAATTAGATCTCCAAATCCCTGAAAGTTTTTAAGTCAGGAAATGTCATATCAGTTGCCCTCAATTGTGAGAATTATCACTCAAAATTGGATGACAGTTAATAGAACAAGGTTGTCTGCCAGCTATCTGGTCTATTTTATTATTAAAATTGGTTGTTGGCCTGGGACGAAGCCTTAATTTATAGATAAAAGAGAGATAAATGCCATCACTGGATACACCAAATCTTACTGTAGGGCAGAAGCAAAAGGTATCGTCCGCTTTTCCAGTCTGAACTTTTGTTATCTGATGCATGAGAAGTTGTTTAAGGATTGATGGTCAAATCAGAGAGACATTCTAGGCTTCATAGCGTCGATTGCATATAATCACAAACAACAAAGCATGATTAAACTTAATGATATGTTTTGTTGGATTAGAATGGAGACCATTGTAAATTATCTTAACAGTATGTTTGGATGGAATAGAATGGGGACAAAAAAGAAGGAATGGAAGGTTATCGTTCAACTTTTCTTTTGTTTGGGAATTTTAGTGTAGAAGGGGAATGGAAATTACAATTTATCCTACAAAGCCTGCCAACATCTTCCAATATATATATATATATATTGTTAATTTAATTTGAGAGTCTTTGAAAGACTTTATATTATAATTTAAAATCCAATTAAAGAGAGAAAAAGTAATAATTTAACCCTCTCCTCTCTTTCCTTCTCTTTTCTTCCATTCTCTTTTGTTATTTTACATTTTCTTCCTCTCCTAACCCCAAGCAAACCATAGCAATAGACTGATTTATTAATTTATGTGTCAATCTATGACTTGCTGCACGTAATATATGCTATAAAATATATCCTTAACACATATTTAGTATAGATTTTAGATAGTCATAATTGATTTTATCTTTCTTTTTATCAGTTAGTTAAATGTTTAAAAGTGTTTCAAAATTAATCATAAAATCATGATTGAATCAAAAGTCACATTAATTTTTTTTAAGATAATTTAAATGAAATTACTTTTGTTCTAATTGTGGTAATTGTCTCACAAGAGACTCCTCAAAATTTATTATACTCCTTATAAAATTAATTCTTAAATACTATTATTAAATATAAAATAAATTCATGCGTAATTAATTCTTTCCAAATTAGTGATCTATAAGCAATTATAATCACATCACTGTACCAAACACAGTCTTTAAAGAATTGGTGAGAGTCCTTCAAGACAAGAAGTTCCTTGCAAACAGAGAATGACAGTTACAGGATAAACCGACTACACGCTTGGTTTTTACTTTATAACTTAAACGTATGTTGGACTCATTCCAAATTTACTTTTGTAGACTAATACATCTTACAAATTAAATAATAATAATAATAATATAAAAAAAAGGTGAAAAAAGTGAGAAAAGAATGAACAGAGAAGAGTGGGACTATGACCACCGAAAAAACTTTGAATCTAGACCAAGTTATGTCAGTCAAAGGTGTGGAGGTGCAAGGCACTAACTAATATGAGCCAACCGGGGCGGCGGCATCAATCCAGGGGAGGGAAAAACTATGTTAGATTTTGCTGCGGTAAGTGTGCAATAAATTTTATGAGTTTTTTTTAAAATTTAATGCTGGAATAATGAATTTTATAATTTTTTTTATGTGAAATGTTATAATATTTTGATAAAAATTATAAATATATATAAATTTTATGTATAATAAATACATAAAAAATTATAATTTTATCTTTCAAAATTATAATAAAAATATTTTAAAGATTTTATTTGTATAAAATTATAATATTTAATAAAAATTTAAAAAAAAGTATATATCAATTTGATTTTTTGAGAATACAGGAAAACAATAAATGTTTAAGATGACCGATAAACACCAGGATTGATGCTGCACATGCAGCAATCTTTAATTTTCTCTCACACATATGTGACAAAATCATAAGTTAGTAAATCTACTTGAGTTTGCCAAATGTAAGGGTGAAAAATGGATAATTTAAATAAATTTAAATTGAATAACTAATAGATAGATTAAGAATGATCCATTTATCTACTTATGAATCAATTTAAATTTTATATGGATATGAATTGACTCATAATCTATATATATAAAGGATGAGATCTAATTCATCTATTTATCTATATAATAATAATTATTTTTATATTATTTTATTTAATTATTTTTATTCTTATTATTTTTCTTACTATTATAATTACATTTTACTATCACCATTAATTGGAAATAATTTTTTACTGTTAAAATTATAAATTATATTTTAACTTTATCATTAAAAATAATTTTTTATTATTAAAATTTTAAATTATATTTTAAAAATATTTTATCTATACTACAAAATTGAAGAAATAATTAATAAACTTAGAATAAAATATTTTTCATTGTCATACTTTCCATTTTTTATCTCAAAGTTTTTTTACATATTATATATACAACATATATAGAAATGAGAATTGAATACATGTGATATGAAATTGGCATTTCTTTAAAATTTGAAATATCTAAAATAAAAAAAAATACACCTTATCTGAAATTGACATTTCTTTAAAAAATTTACTAAAATAAATAACTAATTACTAATATTTAAATAAAAAAAACTAAAACTGAATATATTATATAAACAAATATTGACTATTGAGAAAATTTTTAACTATAAATATCTTTATAAAGATTAAAATGCTAAATATATCATTCTTTTTATTATATAAAAGATGTTGAACATATTGTATTTTTTATTTTGCTAAAATGTTAAATATAAATATAAATAGATAAATAGTTATTAATGAGTTAATTTAATATGATCTTTATTTAACATTGTCAACTTATAGTTGTCTAAAAGCTAATATAAATTAATTATAATAAAGATAAATAAATAGATATGGTTACAATTATAAGGTATACTAACGTGTGCAATTATGTTAAGATTTTAAATTTTTTAATTTTAATTTTAATTTTTATTTATGTAATATAAAACATTTTATTTAAAAATATTTAATTTAAGTTTTAAATTTAAAAATTAAGTTGAATGGATTATAGATATTTATGGATAAATCTTTAATGACCATTTTATTAAATGGATTAGCATCTTATCCATCCATATGATCTGCTAAATATTATAGATGGATTTAGATTAATTCAAAAATGAATGAATTTATAGATATTCATCCATTTTGTATCCATTTTGCCACCTTACTACAAGGGGAGTAATAAAAAAAAATTAAAATATCTTGTGATTATACTTTGGTATAACTTAACATGAAAGGATAATTTCTAATAATTTTGATGGGAATTTAGTTTGTCTAGTTGTCTTCTCAATTTTGTTAGCTAAGGAATATATTTTAACTTTGTTATTTTATATCAAATAAAACAGAAACTAAATAAAACTTGTAAAAGATTTAAGAAAAGCATAAATCATAACAAAAAAAAAAAATGGAGTCCACGTTAAAAAGCTTATAATATAACTCAGTAAAGTTTTAAGTGAAACAAAACAAAAAAAAATAATAGCAAAAGGTAAGAGTACTCTCTTTGTAAAAGAATTTCACCGTTATACATATGGAAGTTGCTCACTAAAATTTCTCGTTGTAATTTACTTCCTAAAACTTAAAATAAATGGCAACTGTTGATTTAATTGTATCAGTAGGAATAGTTGGTGATTCAACTGATACAAACGGCAAGTATGATGAAGAGCAATCGAAATTCGGAGGGCTCCGGTATGATTAACTGTTTAATTAACATTATCAGTTAATTATAAACTTTGAAAGGATTAAGTATCAAATATTAAAGTTGAGAGAAATGAATTGATTTTATAGCATAATTTAAGACATATAGCGTATTATACCCTTGAAGATAAGAAAAATATGATGGAAAATTAAAAATAGTATTTTTTATATTTAAAAACAAAACCCTTTATTTTCTTCCATTTTTCCTCTATTTTTCTCATACAAAGCAAAACATAAGTGTTTTTTTTTTTTTTTTTACAAATTAAATTGAAGAAAACCTTACTTGACAATTAATGGAAAGCGCTGAGGCTGCCCTAAAATGATCGTCAGCATGAAGAGTGCATGTTGTAAAAATGCAAGTTATATATTTCAAAACTAAGGCCAAATACTAGATAGCATTAAGAACCAGAAATATGACTAACAAAATAATAATAAAACCGACAGTTTGGTTTGAATAATGACACCATATACCTACCACGTCTTGTTCATAATATTATAAATTACAAGTGGACTTCTTCAATTAGCTTTTCGTATGCAAATGCTTAAAAATAAAATAAAATAAAATTTGAACTCAAACTCTTAAAAAGTTGACTTGTTTAATTACCATTGACAAGTTGACCCATTATATTTAAAAAAAAAAATGCTATACATTACTAATAATAAACAAAACATAAACTCAGAAAAAAAAATATGTTTTTGACCCTCTATATCAAAATATAATATATATATATATATAGAGGGATGAAATTTGGAAAAGTTTATTGGATGAAATTATTTCATTTTTATCATAAAAAAAAAATACCTCTTGGAAAATCTTCTTTTTTTTTTTAGGGAAAACGGTGCGTAAATTAATCTCTTCAAATCACAAATTTTTATCATTATGGTGTTGAGATATTTTACATAATAATTGATAAACAACTTTAAAAGCTTTAATAAGCAAACAAAAGCTTATTTTCTTGACACAGTTTTATCCTTTTGAATTTGGAATTGTGGTTCTTCTAGTTCTAATTGATAATCAACTTGAAAAACTACAATGTTGGTATGTGTATAGATGAATGGTTTTGTTCATTGTAAGAGATTAGCTGCTTGGAAAAAATTAACAACTACAAAGGATAATATTGTAAATCCATTAGCATATTAATTTGCTAATTGCAATAGCTTTCTACCATAAATCTAACAAAGAATTGCGTAATTAGATGGATGACTAATAGATGAATAATTTAATTACAAATATTAAGAAGGATGTATTTGATAATATTATTAATGATGGTATTATTGAGTGCTTTCAAAATATAAAAATATATCAAAGTTAATTGTAATATAATTCAACATTTTATATTTGTATTCAATATAAAATATTTTGCTGTGATATTTTTTTATATAAAATGTTTTCTAACCATTTTTTCTGATTATACTATTTTATTGTCGGATTATCTTTTTTAACTATCAAAACAAATAAGTCAAGTAACAATAATATGTGAATAATCTTCTTTATGAATTAATTTAAACAATCATAGCTACAGTAATTAAATTCATATGAATCATTAATGAAAAAATTATAAAAAATATAAATTTTTTACAAAATTTATTAAAATATGTATTGATATAAATTTTCTCGAATAAGTAAAAAAAAAAAAAGCCTTTAATTGAACGGGCATAACTATGCAAATAAAATTCAAATGAATTTTCATCTTTTTAATGGCTTTTATCATATTTGAACATAAGACCAGATGAAAATTAATCTTTTCCTTTGTCATTTGAACCACATATTGTGATATTATCAACATTACCCTTTTGCCCCTTACATATATATATATATATATATATATATATCCTTTCGATCAGACAGACAACCTTATCATTTTGATATGATAACTAAACCTTCATAACGCTATAACTCAGTGCTTTCTCTTTTTGTCATCAAACATTAAAAAAATTCCCTCTACATGGTGGCTTCAGTCAATGGCTTGTTTTGTCCATTTCAATGAAAATTGCATTTAAACGTATCTATAGTCTTCATATGAGTTAATTTTGGTCTTAATTTTGGACTTCTTGTGTAGGGCCCAAGCGATCATATATTCTTTAAATATTACTCAATCAACCCAAGATACGTTAACAAAAAATATATAGAGACTAGAGAGATACTAGTTGTTGTGTTTGATGCATATAATATTTTTTATATTATAAAATTGATCTCACTTACTTATTTTTATATATAAGACTAATTTAATTTAAATTTATATATTGTATGCAAATATAAGAAATAGTGTGATAGATATTGTGTTGCAAGCATATAATACTTTTTACATTATTCCTTATTTTTTTAAAATTGACCTCACTTACTTATTTATATATAAGAATAATCTAATTTAGATTTATATTGCCTAAGCAAATATAAGAAATGGTGTGATTTTATGTGATTGGTAGCAAGTGATATTTGTTTAAAGATATTGAAATGATTTCTCACTATTCTAACTTTGAATTGAAGGATACTTGGGTCATTTCAATATATTTTCTCAAATCATCATCAAGAACATATGAATTTTCATCTTGGGTGAAACGTAGTATCAAGATAGGAAACAAAAAAATATCTTCCATATATATAATTGCACTTTTGCTTCCACGCAAACTCTAAACTAAGTAATCGTAATTACAAATTTTAAGTTCTTCATGCCATGCAGCTGCTTTTCTGTATGACCTCGTAAATGTGTAAATCAAGGTTTTGAATTGCATTTTGTAACCATAATTGTAATTTTTTATAATTTGAATAATAATATTTATATTTTTTATATTTATTTATAATTTTATTAATTACAATATATAATTACGATAGTAATAATAATTTAAGTAAATTTAATATAGATAAAATGATGATCAAACATTTGACCTACCGGTGTATACTTAATATAGTCCTTGGTATATGATTACTAAATTTGATTCATTGTTAATATAAAAAATTTTATATTAACAATAAAGAGAAAGATACCACATCTTCAAAACAAGAAAATTAATTAAAATTTTTATTATTGATAAAAGAATTTTAATTATTTTTTAATAACAAAATAATATATAAGTATAAGTGATAATATAAAATTAATTTATGTTGACAATAAACCAAATTTAAATTTACACATATACATATATTCGCAGTTATTTTTGTATAATATGCTCCTTCTCACAAATTATAAAGTAAATATTAATTCATTATAGTTTAACTAACTCTAGTTATTCTTTTTTCGTTTAAATTCATATGTTTATATATATATATATATATATTTTGGTGCAATATCTTTCAATATTATAACTAGTATATTGTACAAAAACATTTGGGTAGATAACATCTTTAAATTATAAATTACCTGCCGCAACTGATCAATGAGTAGGTATATAGTTGTAAAATGTGGTAGATATATTTCTGGTAATTACAGTATGGTAATAAGGGTTGGCTTCAAGTTCATAACTCAAGTAGGGTTCGCTGAGGGGTCTCCACTTTCTAACCAACTTTTGGTCTGAAGTCTTCTCTGATTGCAGCTCCTGCTCTGTTTCTTCCTGTTCTTTCCTGCTTTTCTGTTGTGGTTCCATTTGGCTCCTCAAAGTGTATCGAGATGTTAAATTGCGGTTGTGATATGTCTTTTTACCATTATTAATATTGTGAAAATAAAGATGGGGATTATAAATATTATGATTGTGAAATTTAATTTTGTTAATATAAAATATAATAAAGATTATATAATAATTATTAATTTATATTATTTGATATTTTTTAATTTAATATAATATCATATCATATTAAATAAAAATTTATTTGTAACTAAAATATTAAAATTTTTAATTTTTAATTTTTAAAAAAATTTCAATAAATTATATTATAATTGTTACGGTTGACGTGACCACAATATATATATATATATATATATGATGCAATTAATGTTGTGGTGTCTCTGTCACAATTCATCAGCAATGCCTACAATTTTTAGAAGAACTATAGTTATAGTATGATGTGATTACTGCATCTATAGCATTTGTTCCAATCTTGTAATTTAATTATTATTAAATTTTATAACCATAATTTTTTATAAATATATTTTCTAAATTATCATATATTTTTATCTTTGTCCGTAATTTTGTCACTCACTGACAAATTATAATTTTAAAATTGTAATCACAATGCTTGGTCTGCACAGCGTTTTAAATGTTAGGCCCCACCGCATCACAGAGGCTGCCGCATGTGTTGCAACAGTGGCAGGTCCTGCAACTGTATTTTTAAAATAAATTTAACTGCTAGCTATATTGCACGGATACCGAAATACGGACACAAAGATACAGAAACACAGACACGAAGACATGATATTTTTAGAAGTGTCAGACTATTTTTATATGGTAAATAAAGTGTCGATATTGACAAGTATCGAAAACAAAAATATTTCTAACACATAAATATAAATATTATACGAAGTATCGTACATCATAACCTGTCAGGAATTTTGCTTTTCTCGCAACCATCTGCAAATTTTGACAACCCTATTTTAGAGTTCGGTTATTCTCGTAGGAAAATAAATTTATACGTAAATTTTATTTATTTTTATATAAATAAAATTTTTTTATACTATATATATATTTCATAACTAATAAAATAATATATAATATTATAATAATAAAATTTTTTAAATAAAAAATTATTTTTCATCACACTTCTCTATCTATAATATTAGATAAAAAGAATATTTTTTGTGATTTTAATTTTTTTATAATTATAAACATAAATAAATAATTTTTTTTATAAAAAAATAATTTTTTTTACAAAAACAAATGGAAGCTAAATCTTTAAGTATAAATCTAAAAATGACAAAAAAGATACAAAATACATACTTTGTGTTAAAAAAAAATACCGTCCTATATCAATAAACATCTAATTATTTCATGCATCCATAATTTTAAATTGAGACTACAGTTGCATTACAGAATTTGCAATTGTAAAAAAAAAAAAAAACATTATAGACTAAATTATAGTCGTAAAACCAAACAGAAGATTACAGTTTCAGGCATGAATGTAAAAATTATGAAAGCAAAATCTATAGATAAAGCAGACAAATACATATTTCAGTGAATCCACCTTAATTTGCAGATAATGCAGTGTCCTGAAGTTAATGTTTGGAAATATTCGTACACAAATTGGCTCATTATTTTTTTAAGTGGCGTGACATATTTATATATTTTTTTTATATATAACGTAAAAAAATTTATATTACATAAAATTTAAACCAACAAAATATGAATATTTCAATACAAAATTAAAATAAGTTAGAATTGCATAATTAAGTGTAAGTATGATTGATATCCTGCCAATCATATTTTAAAATTACGATATGATTTGACCCAAGCTAAATAAATCACAAAATAGCCAATAGAGAGACAATGTGAAAAGGGCTTCGGCAGTCAATGCTTTCACCATAAAGGCAAACATTAATATATTATGGTTTGGAAAATGTGGATCGAAGAAGAAGACAAGCAAAGTTGCACTCTGAAACATAGTCCATGAAAATACACCAAACAAATGAGTGGAGGAAGTGATATGATACATGGTAGGTTGTTTCGTGTGTAGCATCTTTCTTGTCTAACATTTCCAACTATCTCCAAAGGCATTAATTCAAAGGCCTACAAAACCCTAAATAATCTTATGCCCAAAATATGAAGCCTCTTCGTAAATATTAATTATTATTTATCTTTACTAAGATATTTACATGTGAATTTGGTTGCAAGCTACAACATGTGGTGGCCGCCATAGCCAAATATTGGTGGGTAATTGGTGGGTATTTGGTGGGAAGATTGAGCATTTAAGATAGGAATAGTTATAAGTTTGTTGGATGAAGCTGTCCTCCGGTTTGTCATTAATATTGGAAAAGCATCCTTCTTCTTCTTCCCCAAAGAGAGAGTTTGTGTTCCTACTTTTTGTTTCCATGCTTCCTTGTCATGGTATTCAAGAGAAATAGTATAAAATTAAAAATTAAAAATTAAAAATTTTCAAATATAAAAAATATTTTAAATGATAAAATACATTATAAAAATCATTAATTTAAAATTTGATAAGTAATAAATAATTGAAAAATAAATATAAAATTTATAATTATTTATTTTTTTATCTTTTCATTAACTGTTAGAATTATATACTTTATCCTTTAAAATATATTTTATATTTTAAAGAAGTTAAATGTATAAATTTTTATATACAATAAAATTTAGAATAATTTTTTATATATAAAAAAATTTATACCCACCTTAATTTAATACAATGGAAAAATGATAAAAAAAAATTCCTAAAACTTAAAGAAAGGTGACTTATTTGAAGGTCAAACGATTGAGACCTCACGCTTGTCGGCCAGTTCAGTTCAATTCAATTCTGAGTTCACGCTGACACACTCACAGCCATTTATTTATGGGATTATTTCTTTAATAAAAATTGGTTTATACGTTATACCAAAATTGCCAGCCAATGTCTTCTTATCCACAAAATTGCCCAAAATCTTCCAAACCCCAAAGGTCAAAATTGCATATCCAACAACTGCTATCTTCTCGTGAGGATAATTAAGGCTTTCCGTTCCGTATTCCTTAAATATTGGAGAAAAGAATTGAGACAGCTATTAGGAAGAAGTGGGGCAAATAAAATAATATATATATGGATAAATTTATCCTTTAATTTTTATTCAAATTTTAATAATAATTATTACTTTTATTTGGATCGATTCTATCCTCTAAATTTTAAAATAAACATAATTCTACATGCTTTGAAAAATCAGTTATTTTTTAGATGATAAAACCTAACATAATTAAACAGATTGTCGGTGGAATTATGACATTTTTTATAAAGTAAATTCCTTTTATTTTATAACAAAATCTTGCAATTTTCATATAATTTTTTTTTCAAATTCGATTTATTTATAATATCAAGGTTGGTTATTTCTTAATGTGTCCTTATCCCTATGTCAAATAAGGATGAAATGTTAAAATCTAACTAAAAACATAGGCCAATCAAACAAAAAAAAAAAAGAAAGAATAAGAAAATATATATTGAAAAATTCCTACCACCCCAAAGAGGTTGTCTTTAGGTTCGCATTGGTTTGATATATTTCCATCAAAACTCTTCAATGTAGAAACAATAAATTGTCCCTATTAGTCATGAAAATGGGCTCTGAAAATGCACAACATAAAGAGAGAAATTTGTGCCCTAGTTTAATAAAGAAGATGAATTTTGAATTTGGAAGGTAAAAAACTCTCCTTTTACTTCACTTAGTTGCCTTCTACGGTTATTTGTTATTTTGGATTTTAGAGGGTATATTCTATGTGATCATGTTAGATTTTCTTATTTGAAAAATGATTCATTTTTTAAGATATCTAACATTATGTTTATTTTGAAAGTTAGAATTTATAATTGATTCAAATAATAGTTAATAGGTATTATTAAAATTTTAGTAAAAATTAAAAAATAAAAAAGTGCAATTTGATCATATATATATATATATATATATTGTTCCGTTGTTCCAAATTTTTTTGAGTGATGGGGGGTTGAAAACTTTGAGTGAGATTAATTCATTTTGTAGTAAATAAAATATCTCAAATCTTGATATGGAAGATATATTTGTTTCTCGAGGAAGATCAAAGCAAAAATTTTCTCAAATCACAAATTTGTACAATTATTGCATTGAAATATTTTACCTCGTAAGTGATATATGCAACTTCAAAAGCATAAAATCATTTCAATGAATCACTGAATTTCTTACTCATTTTATATTTTTAATAAGGAAAAGCTTCTTAGCTTCACACAATTTTATCTATATGAATTTTTTATTGTAGATTTTCTAGTTCTTGATAATCAACTTAAAACTACATTGTTGATATATGTAAAGATGTGCAGTTTTGTTCATCGGAAAGAATTAGTAGCCTTGCCAAAAAAGTTACCAATTACAAAATAACATATTGTAAATTTGATAGTATGTTTTCTTTTGAAATTAGGATTGATCCTACCAATCATAATTACAATCTTAAAAAAAGCTTTTTCCAGTCATGAATTTCATAAGTAGTTTGATTGCATAATCAGATAGATGACCAAAGTAAAATTATCAAAAATTATTGTTGCAGAATTTAACGCAACAATAATATTGTAGTTATAGATCATAATAGAAAATTCTGCGATATTAAAGTTGACAAATTCCATGCAAAATAACTGGTCTATTGCTTAAGAACAGCAGTGTTAACTAATGGTCTAGAAATTATTATTAATCCACAAAATTCTCTGATGTGGTTTCAGGTAGTCTGCTGTCCCAAAACCCCAAGGGAAGAAGAGAAGTAGCTGAGATAACCTTGACGTGTGTAAACAGCAAATATATTATATAGGGATTCACTGGTAATATTAATTGTTAATTAATTATATTAATAATTAGTCAATATTTAATTTGATCTTGATAATATTAGTTATTTTTATAAAGATATTTGATAAATTAATTGTTTGTTATTATTTGTTCATATGTAAGATCATACATAAAAATATAAATATATTTTATTATTTATTTGAATATTCTTTTACTTTAATAATATTTTAAATGTTAACATATTATTTATCAGATTAAATTTTTTCAATTATTATTTATTAGATTTTTCTCATAAATAATTAGTTATAATTTATTATATTTATTATTTTTTAAAATAAATAATTATAATTTATTCTTTATCATATTTTTCTTTAAAAATAAATAATTATAATCTACTATTTATTAGATTTTCTTTTAAGAAACAAATAGTTATAACTTCTTATAATTTTTTATTAAGAAATAGATAATTTTTTATGAAAAATGAGTTTATTATTATTATTGTTGTTCATGTTGTCATTTCTAGTAAATTTCTGTTTATGAGGTGTCAAAAATTGAATTGATAAAGGATAATGATATATTTCTCTGTATTCTAAATACCAATTAGCTAATTGAAAATGCTGGTTCCCAACTTTTTGAAATTAATTTTTGAGGGCCAAAGTTGACTCAAAGAGCCATTGCTAAACATTTTTTTTATCAGTTTTTATATTATTTGAGGGATTTTAGCTGTTTGACTAAATCAATCAACTATTTTGAGTGTTTGATAAATAACTATTTAAGTCAACATTTTAACTCTTAAAAAAATTAATTTCAAAAAGCTAAGGAACCTAACTTTTTAATTAACTATTTGATATTTAGGGTACAAAAAATACCATCACCCCTCATCAATTCAAATTTTGATACCCTTATCATTATATATGATTTGATCTTTCTTCTTTTTTTCTCTCACTGTCAACTTATAAGAAATAATAATATAAATGATGATAATAATAATAAATTTATTTTTATCTAAAGTTATCTATTTCTTAAAAAAAATTATAATAAATTATAAATATTTGTTTCTTAAAAGAAAATTTAATAAATAATATATTATAATTATTTATTTTTTAAATAAAAATTAATAAATATAATAAATTATAATTATTTATTTCTTAAAGAAAAAATCTAATAAATAATAAGTCATAGTGATTTATTTTTGAAGAAAATTTTGATAAATAATATTTTAAAATGTGAAATATTATTAAAGTATAAGAATACTCAAATAAATTATAAAATAAAATTGTCTTTATATGTTATTTTACATATAAACAATTAATAATAAATAACTGATTTTACTAAACATTTTTATACAAATAGATAATGCTATCAGTTAGTTAAATCAACTAATATAATCAGTTATTAGCTAACAGCTGATTGTCAAACAGGCCTTAAAAGTCAATTGATGTGTAAGGTAATTAAGCATTTACTAAAATGATATGAGCAAATTACAAAAAAAAAAAGAGTAATAAATACATTATTAGTTTTCTAAAACACATATTAAAGGGAATTTTTTTTTTCAAAACATAGATAAACAGAAATTGAGGAAGTAGGATAACAAGGATAAAAGTAGAAAAAAGGAATATAAATACATTTTTTTGTTTTCAGAAGCACCATATAATCAACAAAGTTGTGGAATTAAGGAAATGATTAAGCCTAGATTTCATAATTATAAACATGAGCAACTTTTATAAACTCATGTTAATTCGTGGAAGCATAATCTTACCACATAGAGTGATACACAAGAAGGCAAGCAGAGATTTTTAAAGGCAATGAATAAAATGAGAATGGAAAAAATTGGAAAGATAACTTTTAAACAGGGAATTACTACCAAAAGCAGCCTAATTAATACTTAAAAACCAAAGTATGACATGCAAAGTAGACATGGATAATTTGTATTGAATAATATTAATGAATATTAATTTCCTTTTCAAAGATAGGTATTGAATAATTAATTTAATTTGTTGGTTATGGAGTTGAGAAGGGAAATTGAATTATTGAACTAAGAGTGCCATCCTTAAATTATCACTCGAATTAGAAACTTGCATAGGTTTTTTAGTCCTAAATATCTAAATTAATAAAACGGGATCAAACACTGGTGAAGTTGTTACAGAAATGCAATTAATTAACCATCAACTAATTTGACATAAATATAATTTTTTAGGGAAAACTAGCAAATTAATGCATAAAAAATTAGGGAGTTGACATAAAAGGATTTAAATTTAATCTATTGTGAGTACAAGTCAATGTTTTTTTATCATCCACCCATGTATTATTACATCATTAAAAAACAATTAAAACTCTTTTAGTGTTGAAAAAATTATTAGTTACTTTTACTTTTTTTAATAACATGACATCTTTCTATTTAACAATAGTATAAAATTTTTTGTGGTGACAATGAATTAAATTTAAACTCAACATAAAACTAATATTGAAAGATATTTTAATATTAACTTAGTATCAATCTGAAAAAATTTTCATCAATTTAGCACTACTGTCACTAAAATTCGGGTGAATAGCCATTTTGGCCTGGTTTGGCAATTGGTTGGATACACTTATTGTTAGCTACTTGCACTATCGATTAATTGATAGTTGATTATTGATAGTATGAGATGTTTGTATAAAGATGTTTGTATAAAGAGACACATAAGAATATGGATATATTTTATTATTTAATTGAGTGTTTTTTTATTTTAATAATATTTTAAATTTTAATATATTATTTATCATATTTTTCTTTAAAAAATATATTATAATAATTTATTATTTATTAAATTTTCTTTAAAAATAAATAATTATAACTTATTATAAAGTTATTTTTATATCTTCATCATTGAAAGATACCAATTTTTTCACATTTCATCAATCAAAGATAAACTTTTTTAATTTCATTATTCAATATTTTAATGTGAATTAACTGGATCATACTATTCACTATCTGTTAAATTAGTAATGAAAAAATTAACATGATTTAAAATATAATATGATAAGTTAGTTAAATTAAAAATTTCTTAATTTCAACAAACTAATTCTGGATCTATAAGAAAAAGTTAGATTGGGAAAACTCCCATTTCATGTGATTCTTGTTTTTTTCTTTTTCAACTAAAAAAGTAAAACATATGAAAAAAAAAATCTCTTTTTTTAGGCTTTATTTCTTCAAAAAAAAAATTTATTGAAAACTTGAAAAAAAATCATAAAAATGTAGAGAATCACCAATTTTTATTTATTGTTAAAAATTAAAAATAAAAGAAATTAATGATAAATTTTAGGGCTTGTTAATCCCTCAAACATATATACAAATTAAGAAGTGAAGTATTTAATCACATTTAAAATATTAAATATATAAAAATTTATGTATATTTATTTAATTTGTTATAAGATTTTTAAAATGATTAAATAAAAACATATAAAATTTTAAAAGCTTTATATTTTTAACATCATTAGATATTTTATGTTCAGTGCCCTTTTAATGAATGTCTGAGTTTTAACGTAAGTTGAAAATAAAATATAGATATACAACACTATTAATAAAATGTATGAGATTAATGAAATTTATTTTTTTAATGAAAAAATGTGAGAATAAGATAAAAAGATAACATGCAAGAATGTCATAGTTGAAGAAATCACTAGGCGCTGAAGGCCAAAAAAAATCAATTGAGCAATGTAATTTTTTTCTTTTCAAATATTTGTATGAGTTGAGGCTATTGGCACTTCTATTTGTATATGCACTCTCTTTTTTATTATCAACTCCCTAAATTATCCTTATCTGTATAACGTTTGAGTTTAATTTATCATAATTTAATTATCTATTCACATTTTTAATTATAAAAATACAAAGCTTTGGATTTATTTTTGTGATTCTACATGTTTTTATATTTTTTCAAGTTTCAAATAAATTAATTATTTTGAAGAAATAAAGCCCCTCAAACAGAAAAAAAAAGAAATTTTTTCATGCACTTTGCTGGTTAAAAAAGAAAAAAAACGAGAGTTCATGATATGGAAATTTTCTAAGTCTATTTTTTTTTTATAAATCCAAAGTTAGTTTATTTAAATTAAGAAATTTTTACTTCATCTCATTTTCCATGTCATATTTTAACATATAGATAGTAATTTCATCAAATCATATTAGGTTTTTCTGTTATTAATTTAATGGAAAGTTAACATTATGATCCAATTAATTTAAATTAAAATATTAAATAATTAAATTTATAAAATTTATTTTTGAAGAATAAAATTGAGAAAATTGATATATATATATGATGAAAACATTAAATTTACTCTGTATTATAATTTTTTATTAAGAAATAAATAATTTTAAATAAAAAATGAGCTTATTATTATTTCTAACTTTTGTTGTCATTATTCATCTTATTATTTTTTATAAATTGATAATGGGAGAAAATGGAGGAAACATTAAATAATGTATTTCATGCACACAAATTAATTTGAAAATAGATTATTATAAAAATATATTTTTTACATATTTCTTATAGGGATTTTTTTTATATATTAATGATAAAGGTGTCAAGAATTAAACTAATAAAAGGTAATTATATCTTTATGCACTTTAAATGTCAATCAATTAATTGAAAAAGTTGAATTTTCCAACTTTTCAAAATTAGCTTTTTGAATACTAAAACATCGACTCAAACAAATATTCTCTAATTATTCAAAATAATTAATTAACTTAATTAAACAATAAAAATTTCTCAAATTGGATAAAAGTTTATCCAAAAGTTGCTTACAAAAGATCCTCTTTCTCTTCAAAACTTGATTTTTTTTCTTCATTTTGATATATTCATTATTTAAAATGACAACATAAATTAACTTGAGAATTTATGAAAAAAAATGAAAAATTAAGGAATTATGATTTGTAAGTTTAGTCCAAAAAAGAATTGAAATTTTTGAAATTTCAAATAAATTATTCCTGTAACCCTTCTTTTTGTAATAACTTTACAATAAAATTTAAATTTTGTATCAATAAAAAGTTATTAAATATATGCCAAGTAGGTGATATTAATAGAAGAAGTGACAATAGTATTAAATTAATGTTAAAATTTTGAAATTAATACTAAATTGATATTAAAAATATCTTTTAATATTAATTTGATGTCTCTCTAACTTTTTAGATATTAATTTAGTATTTTTTTTTAATATAAGGGTGGAGATAATGGGACCAAAAATAAAAAAAAGATATAATAAATAAGTGTTATTTAGAGAATTAAAATTAATATTAAATGAAAACTTTTGAGTGATTTCTTAGCAAAATTTTTCGATAACTAATTGTTGCTACAAGTCAACGATATCTTATCTTTACTGTTGTAAACGTACGAGACACGAGCTATTTTCTTTAAGTGTGTTCAATTTGAAAGAGACACTGCCGATAGTACGCTCAACCTAGTTATGAGGCTGTCAAGGACCAAAATATCTTGAGGGGAGAGATCCTCAACTGCAGATTAATTATATAGTTGTGGATATAAAAGTCAATTCGAACAACCGATTCTTGTTATGATTTCATAGCCTTCCAATTTATCAACTCCGAATTTAGATAGCTTTAAATGTTAATGTTAATATTAACCAAACAATGTCATCCGCATAATAACTTTTGTACAGCTTACGGTTGGTGACTATATTAAATAAATGCAGCTTTTTTCTATGTGGCTTTCGGTCTCTACTTCTGTAAAGTATAATATATATTTTAGATATCATTATAATTATTAATAAAAAATAAAAATTTAGAATTTGATAGATAATAAATAATTAAAAAATAATTTTAAAATTTTTCATCGTTTATTTTTTTATTTTTTTATTTATAATGATCAATCTTACTTTTTAAAGTATACTTTATATTTTAAAGGAATCAAATCCTATTAATAAATTTATGAATACAACACAATAAAATAATGTAAATTTTACATTTCAATTTAATCCATATTTACATTTTATTCTTAATTTAATCATTGATAAAAATCATTTCATTTCTCTATCTCACATCTTGTTAATTAAACTAATAATTTGAAAGTCTAAAGTTTAATGTGATATCCTCAGGGGCGGACCCAGTGCAGGCTGAGTGGGGACTCAAGCCCCCACTCAAGTTTTCCAAAAAAAAAAATTATAATATTAAAAAAAAAAAAATTTTTGATAAAAGGACTAAATTGAAAATTCGGCAGGGACTAAATTGAAAAAAGTCTTTAAAAATAGGTCTTAGTGAAAAAAAATAAAAAATTTGAGACTAAATTATAAATTTTCTTA
>JANHAO010002243.1:0-29711 GCA_026873985.1 Saraca asoca
AATTGGGCTATTAAACAAAACACTCATAATTAACTTAAATATTAAATCTGAGTTTTAATATAAAAACATAATTTATGTTAGTCCATAAAATTATTCTAACACCTTCAAGTTAGCAATTTCATCAACTAGGCTAACAACATGTGGCCGCAAAGAACAACATTATAGAAAACTGAATAAGTATTAAATGTAATTAAAAAACTCTATTAAATCACAAGCAAAGTGATATTAGTTATATATTTTAAGGACTAAAATAATAGTTTAGGGGTCAAAATTTAATATTTTTTTGGTATAAAATGTTTTATGTTGACAATAAGGGAAAAAAAAAACTGCGCAAAGAACAAAGAAATGCCACATCTTTGATTTTGATTAGGAAGAGATAACTGAATTCCAATATAACAATACTCTAAGGTGCATACAAGCTTTTTTTTTTTTTTAAGGAGAATAACTACAATTTATTTAATATATACGTGTATCTTCTTAATTCAACCCAGAATATTGAACTGAAAAGATTCAAAGATAATAATGATAAATAACAGATGAAATTATATCATAAGTTTTTTTTTTGTCAAAGTAATAAATCATTTAATATACATCAACAGTTATTTGAAATCAATTTTAGGCCAAAATGTTCCAAATAGGTGCTAAAGAATGCCAACAAAAACTTTCTATGTATTTCAAGAGTGTTCAGAATATATATATATATATATATATATATATATGTGTGTGTACAAAACATAACTATTATTTAATAAATTCATATTTCTGTCGTGTAATTAAATTCGTAGATTTTTAAGCAAAAAAGTCATTGTAGCAGCCACCCCTATATGCTAAATATATTTGACAATTTTTTCACTGAAATCTTTTTCATTAGAAGTTAAGAAACATCATCAAACTATTTTTAGGATTGAAATTTTTATTTTTAATCTTCAACTGAATTATTAAATTTTTTGTGCCAGATCAAGTAGAACCAAAGTTAAGTTTGATTTTATTTTTTTTTTGAAAAAAAAAACACACACACACATTTTAGTCCTACCCAATATTGTTTGTCAAATTAACTGTTTATTTATTGTACGCATCTAAATCTTAAACGTGATGCATGTGTCCAAAGTCTCCAAGTCTTTCTCGCTTAATACACCATTTTTCTCTTTTTGTTTAACTTTAAGACCGCAACAATACATTGACTATTCAACCCCAATAATAATTAAACAAAAATAATTTTAGCATCACAACAACAAAGTGGTAAAAAAATCTAACGAGATAAGCGATTTGCTCATTATATGTAATGTAATAAATTAACATTTCAAAGTGTATTTTATCAATAAACAAATTCATTGTACTGAAGTTATTAGGTGTAGTGAGGAGTTTGGATAGAATGTTAAAAATTTTAAATATATTAAAAATTCATTGTAAATAAAAATTAGGGTTTGTATCCATTTTTCACTTATGAAGTTAGAGGCTTGGAGCTCCACTGGCGGAAGATTTCAATAATAAAAATTTCTAGTGTTTAATTAGGCACCACATAACTCATTTCAGTGAAATGCTAGTAAAATGGAGTTAAATGTAAGCTTATAAAGTTTATATAAATTATTTATACATTTTTATTATTTAAATTAAATACTCAATACGAATGGTTAGAGAATTTCAGGTAATTTACTCAAGATAAAAATATCAATTTCGTACTCTATTACAAACACAAGGTGGGAAATATTTATATCACAATATTACCTCTTATTGTATTGTGATAAGTGAAAAATTATCTCCTTAATTTTAATATTTACTTTATAATAATATTGAAATATCTAATTTATCACAATATAATAAAAATTAGTATTAAAATTTTAGTCTTGCAGTAAAATTTGAAATATTTATGAGAAAGTGATTTTTTTCAAAAGTATGTTATTCTAATTAGTGATATCATTGTCTGTTTGGTAGGAAAGAAAAAAATAATAATAAGAAGGCAGAGTCTACAAAATCATGCGCAAACATTTGCCACCAAACTCTAATGTACCATGTGCAGTCAACCAAATAGTAGTTGGAAAATTTCATACTATTAATAATATAAATTCGGTCACGCACGTGTTCAGCTACCTCCCTTCACCTCATCCTCCCTTACATATAAAATCCCCTCTTCTTCCCCCAAACCAACTTCATAACTCACACTTAGGCCTCTTCTCTTCTTCAACTGCAAAAACCACAAAATCTGTGGTTACTTGCTTTGAACTTAGAACTACAATTCTCTTTTGACAACAAAATAATCTAAGAGAAAATGGCGAGCGTTGAGGAAATCCGCAAGGCCCAGAGAGCCGACGGCCCTGCAACTGTGATGGCCATCGGCACAGCCACTCCGCCTAACTGTGTCGAGCAGAGTTCGTATCCAGATTACTACTTCCGAATCACGAACAGCGAGCATAAGACCGAGCTTAAAGAAAAATTCAAGCGCATGTGTAAGTCTTGTTAATTTCTTGGAGTATATTCTATGAAATAGAAATATAGAATGAAATATAACCAAGAAATTAAATAATATGGTTTTTTTTTTTTTATTACGTGAAGTTAACATGGAAATTTTGTTGTTTTTATTCTTGGTTCTTGCCGTCTGGAGGTGGAACTCCTATAGTGTTTGGTGTTGTGGCCTGCCCAGAATTTTTAAGTTCAGGAAATTTCATTTAAAAGTTAGTAATGATTTTTAAAAATTTTGTGCTTGAATTTTCAATGATTTTATAGTTAGTTCTGCCTTTGTTTACGTGGATTCTATGTTTTTGTCTTTGATTGTCTGATGATTTTCTATGTGAAATGGGCTGGCAAGGATTTTTTTTTTAAATTAATTATACCGGTAGGTGCCAGAAGAATTGTGTAAATATCAAAGCTAATTGTGATATTGTGGAGTTTGGTTTCTGGTTTTATATTTGTATCACTATAGTAAGGTTGGAAAAAAATCAACCACAAATGACAAGAAAATTAAAAAAAAAAACAAAAAATCTAATATGAAGAGTGATAGAAGAATAACCCGTCTCAAACATATGGTGTTTTCTTCTTTATTTCTTTTAATTACTGTGATTTTCTCATAATATTGTCGATTCTTGTGATCAAGTGATTCCTATAATAGCACATGATATTATATCAATTCTACCAAAAAAAAAAAAAACATGAATATATCAATGTTAAAATATTGAAATTGACAGTATCCTTTTTTACCTTGAATCAACTTCAGGTGAAAAATCTATGATCAAGAAACGATACATGCACTTGAATGAAGAGATCTTGAAAGAGAACCCCAACATATGTGAGTACATGGCACCTTCCTTGGATGCCAGGCAAGACATGGTGGTTGTGGAGGTTCCCAAGTTGGGAAAAGAGGCTGCAACCAAGGCCATCAAAGAATGGGGCCAACCAAAATCCAAGATCACCCACTTGATCTTCTGCACCACAAGTGGTGTAGACATGCCTGGAGCCGACTACCAACTCACCAAGCTCTTGGGTCTTCGCCCATCAGTGAAGCGTTACATGATGTACCAGCAAGGTTGCTTTGCTGGTGGCACGGTGCTCCGTTTGGCCAAAGACTTGGCTGAAAACAACAAAGGTGCCCGTGTGCTTGTTGTGTGCTCAGAAATTACTGCAGTCACTTTCCGTGGCCCCACCGACACCCACCTTGATAGTCTTGTGGGTCAAGCATTGTTCGGAGATGGTGCAGCCGCTGTCATTGTTGGTTCTGACCCACTTCCAGTTGAGAAACCCTTGTTTGAACTAGTTTGGACTGCCCAAACAATCCTTCCAGACAGTGAAGGTGCTATTGATGGACATCTTCGTGAAGTTGGCCTCACATTTCATCTTCTCAAGGATGTGCCTGGACTTATATCAAAGAATATTGAAAAGGCCTTAGTTGAAGCTTTCCAACCATTAGGTATATCTGACTACAATTCAATCTTTTGGATTGCTCACCCAGGTGGTCCAGCCATTCTTGACCAAGTTGAGCTTAAGTTGAACTTGAAACCTGAGAAAATGAGGGCCACAAGGCATATCCTTAGTGAATATGGTAACATGTCTAGTGCATGTGTGCTGTTTATCTTGGATGAGATGAGGAGGAAGTCTGCTGAAGATGGGCTCAAGACCACTGGTGAAGGGCTTGAATGGGGAGTGCTGTTTGGGTTTGGTCCTGGGCTCACAGTTGAGACTGTTGTTCTTCACAGTGTTGCTGTATAAGAGGCCCACTAACTTGTTTGTCTTGCTTTTCATATGTGCAATTTTCCACTGTACAGGCTCTTTGGGCTTGTTCATGTTCAACTTTAAAATGGGTATGTTTGGTTTCAAATTGTAGACTGCATCCATAAAGAAGGATGAGGAATCATGTATCAACTTATGAATGATGATAAATAAATTTGAAAATTCTTATTTTCTTTTTTTAAAATAAATAGAGTACTTGTAATTGGTCATTTCACAGCTCTTTATTTGGTATAAGTAAGCAATTTAAAGTATATTCTATCATAAATATCCATGTGTTAACAAAATACGTTAGTTCCAACAAATTAGTGGTAATAAAAAAAATTGAATGAAAATATGTAAGAAACCTGCAAAAAAAAAAAAAACCTCATTTGAATAGAAAAATCAAAGAATGAAATATCTTGAATTAAATCTAAATCAATTAAAGAAATTATTTTTATTGATAAGAATGATAAATATAATATTATTCATACAACATATATTTTATATAGACTGAAATGGATTTAGTAAATTGAATTTCATCAAATTTGTTTTGATTTCAAAATTCAATGGTTTTACATGAACTATGATTTGCAAATAAATTGAATTTTTAATTATTTAAAATTAAACAACTTTTTAACATGATTCGTTTGTAAATGAAATAAATCAACATTTTTTTTTATGATTTCAAACATGAAATAAATCAACATATTTTGAGATTTCTTTTCTCCATTATGGCTATGCGCCAAGGAAATGTGTAAGTTCCCTCTACCTTTCAGCTACTTCAGCAAAGGTGCAATCTTCTTTCTCCACACTCAACTAGCCTTGTTTTGGTCATCTTGAATTTTATCACTTTTGAGTATTCAAATTCTCCACTTTTGCTTTTGTTGCTTTTGTTGTTCAACTAGTCCTTGACTCCTGGGAAACAAAAGATTAATGCAATTTCAAAGTGTTAGCCTAGCCAGATACACTATTTTTTATTTTGATAATAAAAATAATTTTGATCATATCATATTATGATTATGTGCTATAATATTTGCTGAATGTTTGTAGGCATCAAAATTTATCAAGATTCTACAAAAGATTTACATTAGATTTAGGATTTTATTTTGATTTTTATAGGCTCTTTTATAAGTGAATTTTTCACAATTTAGCTCCAATTATTTGCTTAAAATGTTTTTCAAAATGAGGTAGAAATATGATTATGAAATGAGATTCTTTTCAGAAGTTTTCAAATCACCATTTCATTTGTTCTTCATTTTATAAAAACCATTTTTTACTCTGCAAATCGTTTTAGATAAGAACATATGAAACAGTGCTTGAAAACTGGACTTATCAAACATTTAGAAAACCCTATGAATCGATTCACAAATCAACTTTGAATTAATTCACGAATTGATTCAGTTAAGAAAATTTTCTATGACATTATTTTGTGAATCAATTCACTAATCGATTAGTGAGTTATAACCTATCTGAAATCACTTACAAATTGATTTACTAACAAAAAGTTAGTTATTCTATTACATTCAGTTACAGTTATTCTAAATATACTTTCTTCACCTCATTTCATTTCATAACTGCATGCCAACTAATTCATAGGTGTGCAAAAAACCTCTCTCTCATCTCTTTATCTCTACATTTTTTATTTGGATTAATTCAAAGATCTTGGAGCCTTCTTGTTGAAGATTCACATAGTTCTTTTTGAGATTTTTATCTTAATTCTAGTTTCGTATTTCTTACCTTACTGCTTATTTTCTTTTGAAATTTCTAGAGTGTTAGAAATCTAGTTTCTAGGTTTGGAAGAGCCCAGTTTAATTTTTTTTAGGTTGGCAAAATCCCTGTTTAATTCTTGTGTGTTTAGGTTTGCAAGAAAAGCCTGAGAAAATCTTATAGGTTAGTCAGAAACTTGTAAAGTCTTGTGTTGTCAAACTAGCAATTCAGGAGCCCAGTTAAATCTTGATGTGTTGATTAATAGAAGTGGTCCGATTGAGGATTATCTAGTGGAATAAACTTAAATTGCAGTGTCAATTCAAGTTGAATTACTTAAAAAATCTATGTCTCTTGATCTTTATTCTTTACTGCACTTTTATTTTTTAATTTCTGCAATACTGTTTATTGCATTCCTACATTATTATTCTTGCTACATTGCTGATTCATTTTGTGAGTTAATTCATCTTAATCTTAAATAAATTTGCTGCAATAATTATCTTTATCATCTTTCTCCTGAATCTGCCAAAAGAAACCAATATAGTTGTGCAACTCATTAAAAAATATCCAAAAATAAATCCAATGCTCTAAAGGGCAAGATCCAATTTTTGTGAGACCTAACACAAAGAATATAGTTTTTTTTTTTTTGGTCAAAAGGAAATATTCATTAAAGATCAAAGAATAAAGTTGGTAGCTAATATAAATTATGACATAACCTTAAATAAACAACCATTAGATTGTGACTAGTTGATTGGCCTAAGCATAGCAGATTATCGGAAGGTATCAATTCGCATGGTCATAATTGACCAACTAGATTAGGACATGATTGGTTAACTAGCTTAGCAAACAGGTTGATTGGCCAAGGTCTATAACTAACAGATTATCTGAAGAACTCAGTCAAATGGTCAATTTATATCACTGTTGGTAAACACACGCTTTGCAATAGATCAAGTCATTCAAAAAGAAATGCTATAAGGCCATGGTTGAACGATTGATCTATTTTACCACAAGTGAAATCAAATCCTCGTAACAGAGTGAATCACCTCAAGGTAACAGCCCTATGATGCCTAGCTCCACATTCAATTGACAGGGTTCTAAGTTAGTTACATGTCAATCGACTTGGCTTGGTGTCACAGGTTGGTAGCTTTTCTAGCTGTACTGTGCATCATATGTTGTCAACTCTCGGCCAACATATCATCATTCTAATAAACTCAAGCCTTACTTGGATAGATAAATATGACATTATAAATTTTGTCGCCCATATAACCAAAATCCTATGCATAACATGTCTATAGGCAAATATGATCATACAGTCGAAACATTTGCACATACTTGGTCTCAAATAATGCACTCCATTTTATATAGAGAAGGGAATTTTTAAATAAAGAGAGAGATAATTTTATTTTTTTAATATATGCCTCGGTACATAGTTTTGAGTCTATAAGGGAAGTTTTTAAGCCACCAAACTCTAATCCTTGGCCTATACCATAGTGACAACCTGGATTATCGGATGTGCCCTCCTTAAAGAGTATTCTAAGCAAAGCCCCTATGGCACAAGTTTGCATACTTTTTCTGAGTTGACATAAAGACTTTTCTCCTAGCTCGGAAGGGTTTTAATACACCATCTCATATGGATACAAATGTAAGAATTGCAACCATGTACTTTTCTACTCGTACTAAACAAATGATCTATGCTAAAATGACATAAATACCCCCAAAATAGGAATAATATGAAAAAATAATGCACAAGTGTATTTATTTCCAAATTTGCACCATAGGACCTTCTCTTCATGTTTAATTTTTATGCAAAATTTTGTTCAAAACCAAGCATGTTTGCCTGTTGAGTTGATTCACAAGGTGAACTTGTGAGATTCTCCTTAATTTCAAATGTCAAAGCCCTCATTGATGCTTCAATTTGACATAGCTTCCATGAAGATTTTCTCATATTGAAGGCTAGCTTTTTGAATCTTCATATGGATCTTCAGCTTGCTCCACTCGAGCTTTTCCTTTGATCGCTCCATTCTTGCCACTTTGAGCTAACATTATTCAAAAGGCTTTAATGAATGACACCCTTAACCTGACATAGCTTTTAGGATAGTCATTGGTTTGTTGTTCCTCAACTCTCCTCTTAACTTCCTCTTAGCTTTTCTTCATTGAACTCGCACCATTGACCATTTGCTTCCTGTACAATCTTTAGGTAGTTAGCTTTGCACTTTGGTATCTTAGGCTTTGCTACCTTCACAGACTTTGTGTTCTACCTCTGTAAACTCTACTCCATTATCTCAACTCATATTCACATGCCACTATCTTTACAACTCTTCGATTCATCTTGTAACTTTTCCTATGCCACTACCTTTACAGCATTTGAGTTATTGCCTCTGTAACTTGTTCTTGCCTCACTACCTCTATAGCTTATAACACATTATCCTCACATAGTTCTTGATTCACTACATCTATAGCTTAAGTGTGTGCTATTTCTATAGCTTTTGTCTTTCTAGCTTAGTATTTTGGACTACCTACTTGTAGATAGCCTTACATCCAATGTCTTGTTCCACCGATTTGAGAGACACAAGTCTCATGCCCTACTTTTGCATAAGTTATACATTGTTGACAAAATATAGCTTACTTGCAAGTCTCATTTCTTGCTCATAAATCTGCTTCAGTTAGGTTCAATCAATCCACTATACTTCACTATGCTAGTTTCACACTTGATTAAATCCTCTGACACTCTAAAAATTGACACCCTCATGGTATCTAGACCATCATAGTTTTTTTGGAGTTAATGCTATCTAGAAGTTATGTTCTCATAACCCCTCTTAGGTTTGCACACTCAAATGTTATCTCTTCAAAGTTAATACTTGCTTGTCTTCCATGACCTTCATAGCCATTCACTAGTATCTTGACCCTCCTAGCCATTTCCTCAATGATCAGTGCCCTTTCTTGGTACTTTCCAAGCAACATCCCCTGATGTCTCCTTCTTTGACTACATTCTCCTTATGATTGATAGTTCTCCCACATCAATGGCTTGATAGGGGTTGAGCATAAAGTATCCTCCACTCTAGTTCAAGCTTCACTTTGCTTGTGCACAAGCAATTGTGAATCCCATAGTCATTATTGCAAAGTTTGTCTTGTGACTTTGTAGTGCTAGCTTGCTACACCTTGAGTCATTATTGCTATACTATTATATGACTATGTAGGCTTTACCCATTATATTAGGTACTATTGTCACTTGTCATGCGATTATGACTATTGTGCACAATTGGTTTTTCTTGAACTGTCTCTTTCCTCTCCAAGCTTTTTCTTTTCAGTAGGATTCATGCCCTCTAACATGACTTTGGACTCCTAGAATGAGATTTGTCTACTCAATACATTTGATAAGATGTGTCATCCCCAAGGGTGTGTAACTATCTGTTGTAGCCACATTTTCTAGCTCACCCATGGCTTTACCCTTTAGGCTTCACTGACAGCTATTATGTCCCTTATGAATGTGGTTGAGCTTTCTTTGCAAGACCAAGGCTTCTCTTGGAGCTTCTTCTTGCTAGATAAGTCATCAAACATCTCACCCTTTTAGTTAATTTTGTATTTCTTTGCATGCTATTTATGAATGAGTACATAATTAATGTCTCATGCAGTATAACAGGCCTATAAACTTTTGCACACACTTGTACTTGATACACCATTTATGCTCTCTCGAATGTAATATCTTGCACACTAGCCCTGCAGTTGCTCTAACCTCTTACTACCCTCTCAATCAAGTCCTCAGTAGCATCTCTTTGTTATTCCAATAAGTGTTTTCTTCACTCATAACCCTCACATGCATTTGACAAGCCAAATCCACATTACCCATATGATCTATTCTCTCTAACATAACCAAGCTTGATATGAATTGTCATGGGTCAATAACTCTTCGAGCCATACTATGTGACATATGCTGTCAACTCTTAGTTAACATGGTAGCCTTCCAATAAACTCAGTCCAACCTTAGATAGATAAATGGGACATTGTGGATTTTGCCACCCATACAACCAAAATCCTATGCATAATATGTTCACATGCAAACATGAGTGTGTAGTCGAAGTATTAGCACATTTTGAGTCTAAAAAAACACATCATATAATAAGCCTCTATTGTATATTTAGAGGGAACTTTTTAAATAAGGATAGAGATAACTCTATTTTATTAATATATACCTTATTACATAATTTTAAGTATATATGGGGAGTATCTAAGCCATACTCTAATTCTTATCTCATGCCACAGTGCTCATCCTAGTCACCAGACACCCCCTAAAAGAGTGTTCTAAGCCAAAGCCTTAATGGTACAAGTAGACATTCTTTTTTTGAGTTGACATAAGGGTTTTTCTCCTAGTTCGAAAGGGTTTTAATGCCTCATCTTATATGAATGCAAAGATAAAAATGTAAGGATCACAACCATGTACTTTTCTACTCACACTAGACAAATGATCTATGCTAAAAAGACACAAATACCCCCAAAACAAGAAAATTACAGAAAAATAATATACAAGTGCATTTGCTTCCAAATTTACACGACAAGACCTTCTCTTTATACTTAATTTTTACACCAAATGTTATCCAAGACGAGCATGTTTTCCTACTGAACTAATTCATAAGGCCATCTTGTGATATTCTCCTTGACGTCAAATGTCAATGCTCTCATTAATGCCCCAATTTGACATAGCTTTCATGAAGGTTTTCTCATATCAAGGTCGGCTTCTGAAATCTTCATGTGGGTTTTTAGCTTGTTACACTTGAACTTGTCTTTCAATTGTTCCATGCTTGTCTTTTTCATCTAACATTATTCGAGAGGATTTGATGAATGACACCCTCAACTTGACATAGCTTTTAGGATAGTCTTTACTTTGTTGCTCCTTAGGTTTTCCCTTGACTTCCTTTTAGGTTCCTTGAACTTGCACCATTTAACATTTGCTTCCCCCATAATCTTTAGGTCCATAACTTTGGTGTCTTAGGCTTTGTTGCCTCTATGGACTTTATGTTCTACCTCTATAGACTCTGTATCATTGTCTCAACATAACATATACTCAAGTGCCATTACTTCTACAGTTCTCCAGTTCATCACCACTGCAACTTCTCCTATCCCATGACCTCTACAACATTTAGGTTATTGTCTCTATAACTTGTGCTTGCCTCACTCTTTCTACAACTTGCAACACACTATCTTCATACAACTATTGATTCATTACCTCTATAGCTTAAGTGTGTGCTTCCTCCATAGTTTGCAAATATGCTTGGTATTTTAGATTACATTCTAACAGATAGCTCTACATTTGATGTCTCATTCCACTAATATGAGATATGCAAGTCCCATATCTTACTGACAAAATATGGCTTGCTTGCAAGTCTCATTTCTTGCTCACAAGTTTGCTTATTTAGGTTCAATGAATCCACTATGCTTTGCTATGCCTTTTTCACACTTGATCGGATCCTTTAACCCCCTCTAAAATGATATTCTAGTGGTATCTTGGCCATCATAGTTTTTGTTTTGAGGTTGATATTATCTAGCACATTGGTTTTCACAACCCCTTATAGGTTTGCACACTTACATGCTACCTATTTGATGTTGATATTTACTTCTTTCCTTTGACCCTTGTAGCCACTTGTTGGTATTATGGCTTTCTTAAACACTTTTTCGATGATTAATGCCTTGTTTTGATATCTTCTTTTTTGAGTGAGTCCTCTTGATGACTCCATCTTTAAGCACATCTTCTTGATGGCTCCCCCTTGGTGGCTCCCTCACATCAATAGCTTGATGGGGGTTTAGCAAAAAGTATCCTTCACTTTAGCTCAAGTTTCACTTTGCTTGTGCATAAGCAGTTGTGAATCTTATGGTCATTGTCACAAAGTTTGTCTTATGACTATGTAATGCTAGTCCTCTATGCCTCAAGTCATTATTGCTACTCTATCAAATTCTGGACAGAAACTCTAGGGCAACTTGATGGCAAATTTTGGAATACCAGATGGTAGATTTGGGCTTTAATCTCAACATGAAAGTTGTAGAGCTTTCTCTTAGCTTTCTAAACATATAAAGATCAACTTGATTCAACATCTAGAGCTTAAGTTATAGCCCAAAATCTAAAATAGTATCAAAACCCCAATATTATGTAATTAATTCAATTAAGTTGTAAATCATAACCAAATCATAAAACAAGGCAATTCACTAAATTGAACTTGATTAACATTCTAAGAGGCAAATTATGAGAAAAAATAAATGTGAAAATATTTTACTCATCGAAGAGCCCTTGATGCCCCCTTGATTGATCCCTTAAGTTTCTATCATCGTCTATCGTCGATCCGCTCCATTTAAGAAGTTTCATTTGGCACAATCTATGACTTTCCTAGCCACTAAGATGTCATGACATTCTCACTTTTGTTTTGCTCACTTTTCATTGTCATTGAATGAGTGTCATGAATGGGCACGAGAAGAGCACTATTAGGATTAACTAGTGGAAGAAGCTTAGAGAATCACAACTGAGCTTGAAAGTGATACTTTGGTTGAGCAAGTATGCTAGCTACAAGCAGAGTTAAAGGATTTTCATTGCACACAAGCTCAATCGATCCTCCTTCCACCACCTCTTTGCCATTGAGTCTTGTTCTTATGGAGATTAACCCTACTCTAGGCCAAACTCTGTCATCTTCTTCCCTTACTTTTAGCTCGCTCTATAGCACAATCCATCCCAATGTTGGCAAATCCATTAGCCACACTAAAACTTAATTCAGCAGGAATAAACCCAAAACCTTGCCCTACATAACCTGATGAACCTAACAACCACTTGGATACAAAACCATCAGTAGCCCTAAACATAGAACTCTAAATCCAGAATACTTAAGTACCTACTCTACATATTGTGAATCTAATTCCACCAAATCCAAATGGTCATAATGATCATCAATTAATCCATATTGATCACATTCATGAGACATATGACCTGCTAAACCCAACCATTGATCTTACTTAAAGCCAAACACAAAGTTCCTACTAACCTTCCTTTTACGAAAAGGATAGCCACCCATTCACCCTGACTGTAATGGCTACTCCACTACTTAAACACTTTAAATCGCTAACCCACATTGGGGGTCTTACAATGGAATAATAGGCCAACAAGAACACTTGGAAGCTTTTCAGGGATCCATTCTATTGTCAAAAGCCTCAAATGCTATCATGTGTTAACGCTTCTTGATGGCATTAAAGAAAGCCAGGTAGCAATGGTTCATATATTACCCACTAATCAATCAATAATTGGCTAAAGTATTTTCACTCACTTTGTGACTAGTTGAGCACTCAGGAAAACATCAATTGCTCTGGTCAACTTTCAATAGGGATGACGAGTATTTCACTCATTTCAATACCTTAGCCTTGGAAATCAAAGACTTTTATAAAAGGGTAGCAGTGCACCAGATCAGTTCAAGATTGTGGTCAAGCCACTACTCCTTTTCCTTGCCAAAATGTCCAACATTGTCCCTATTAGAGCTATTGGCTCAATAAAAAAAAATATATAAATGTTGAAGAAGTGAAGCTCACTCAAAGATAGGTCAAGTAAAGCCAATAGAGAGAGAGCACACCTTTAGATAAAAAAAAAAGGTTAGTTAAGCATAAGGAAAAATTATAAAGTATGACAAAACCATAAGAAATATTATAGTTCCTTAGAAGGCAACAAAAAATGTGCAAAGTTCAAATGCTCATCCTAGAACATACTAATTGCCACATGGACCAGCTAGTCTAAAAGCCTGAAGATAATTGACTCTCTAGGTCATAAGAAAGGTTCAGCATCTAACCTAAAGCAAGGGACCTACCAATAAAAATGTAATAGCTAGCTTTATTCATTGTAAGATCTCTTAGCCATGATTGGTTGACTTGAGTAAAAGGAGCTTACACAATTCAGAAAAAGTAAAAACAAAAATGATAAAGATTCAAAATCAAAGGGAGGAAAGAAAATTGTAAAAAATAAATAAAAATAAAAAACATTAAGCTATGAGCTCAAAATCAAGCCTAAATAGTCCCTTGACACTCAAAACCAGAGTAGTTCCTCAACGCTTCAAAGCCTAAATAATCTTTTGGCACTCAAAGCCTAAGTAGTCCCTCAACATGTAAATGAACTAGGACTGCTCGGCATAAAAAAGACCAAGTAGTCTCTTTGGTATGCAAAGACTAAGTAGTCACTTAGAATGAAAAAGACCGAGTAATCCTCTCAACATGCAAAGATCAAGTAGCTTCTTGGCATGTAAAAGACTAAGTAGCCCACTCGATATGCAAAGACTAAGTAGCCCTTTAACACGTAAACAATCGAGCAGTCCTTTTAGCACCCAAAGCCCAAGTAGTCCCTCAACACTTCAAAGCCTAGGTAGTCCAGTGGCACTTTAAAGACCAAGTAACCCCTTGGCACTTCAAAGACTAGGCATGTAAACAACTGAGCAGTTGCTTGACATGTAAGAGATCGAGTAGTCCCCTCAACACATAAAGATCGAGCATTCACTTGGCATATAAAAGATCGAGCAGTTCCCTTGGCACGTAAAGGCCAAATAGTTGCTTGACATGTAAAAGACCAAGTAGTCCTATCAACATGCAAGGACTGAGTAGTCGCTTGGCATGTAAAAATTGAGCAGTCCCTTCAACATGCATAGCCTAAGTAATCATTTGACATGTAGGGATCCAGTAGTCATTTGGCATGTAAAAGATTAAGTAGTCCCCTCGACATGCAAAGATCGAGTAGCCCTGCAATCTATAATTGATCGAGTAGTCCCCTTGGCATGCAAAGCCCAAACAGTCCTCTCAGCTTGAAAAATCTTGAATAGTCCTTTAGCATGTAAAGATTAAGTAGTTCCTCAGCATTTCAAGTATAACCACTTCTTCAATACTTAAACAAGTATGATAAATGATAAAGCAACTCACAAACAAAAAGCAAGATTAGAACAAAAATGAGTGACCCATTGGAGCTTAAAGCAATATTGATTGAACTATTAGAAGTTGAGTGATGAAAAGTAAAATAACACAAAAAAATGATCAGCCATTGGAAGTCTTTAAAAGCACCAACAAAATCAACAATGTAAATGGCCCCATTTGAAGCCAAAACATGAAAGCAAAGCAAAAATGAAGATAAAAAGTCAAGCGACCATATGACAAAATAACATTTAATAAAAAAAAAGATCATAAAATGACCAAAATATATCCAATACAAAATATTCAAAATACAAAAACACCAGAAAAAGATTTCAGATGATTAGGCATGACCAAGCTTTTTCAAAATCTTCTCGAGCAATATGTCCCTATCAATGTTCGAGAGATTGATCGGCAAGTTAGGGTTGAAGTACTTCATTTGCTTGATGTTCTGGTCAAAGCTTGATATATGGGGTAGCTAAGAACCTCAGCCTTAGACACTTACTCCTGTAGCTATTTCTCCTTGGCCACAAAAGATTTATTGTCTTCATCACAACCTTTCCACTCAGCTTCAACCTCTTAATCTTGTTGACGAAGCAACTCAATTGATCTTTTCTTTTCAGCCACTAATGTATCTTTCTCCTTGACCAACTCAAAAACACAATTGGTCAAATTCTAAATATTTTTATCTTGATCAACCAACTCTATAGATAGCCACTCATTAGCTAGCGTAGGGATTTGAGAAGTCACCTTTAGTCGAACGACAACGTAAGGGTGCGGGGAGGTAAACAACAATGCCCAAAATGAACGACCACTAGATCGTGGTTAGTCAACTAGAGCACATGTAGCATATTATCAAAAAGTACCAATTTGTATGGTCATAGTCAATCAATTGGGCCAGGACGTGACTGGCCGACCAAATTAGCAAATAAGTTGATCGCCCTAGATCCTTCACTAGTAGGCCATCAGAAGAACTTAGTTGAATGATTAATTCATATCATTGTTGATAAGTACACACTCTATAATAAATGAAGCCATTCAAAAAGAAATGGCCCAAGGCCACGATTGACTAACCAATCTATGGCATTGCAAGTGATATCAAGTCTTTGTAATAGAGCCAACCATCAAGGGGCAATAGCCCCAAGACGCCTAGCGACATAGTCATCTGACAAGGTCAATTATAAGTCGATCAACTTAGTCTAGGCATGGCAGTTAGTCCCATGTAATTAAATAAACCACTAATAATCTATAATAAGTTGTGCACTCAAGATCATGCATGAATTACACAACCATGTTCCCCCAACATGCGAAGTGAGATTCTCACCCTATTGGTAATATGTCATTAACACATAACTACACATTGCTCACATAGGGGTGTTTTCAACAATAGGGTGGACCCCTATATAAAGTCCCCCAATAAATTTCTAAGGCATTCACTCTTATTACACACTTATTGAAACTCTACTAGAACTGATTTGAGCATTGGAGTGTGCTTAGCATGCCACATTTGTTATGCACTGCTGACCCTGTTATTTGTGCAAGGTACCCCTATAGTTGCACACCATTGTCTACCACTAATCTGCTTCAATCAAGAATTTTCAAATCACAAACATATATACATTGAAAGTCCATCTAAAAAAGAGTATATAATACGTATAGAAAGAGAAAACTTCACATATGTTTTGGAATAGTAATATAAGGGTAATTTCTTCTTAATCTAAGGATCTTCGTGAGGATTGTCTTATAAATTGTAAGGATGGGAATGGAGTAAAAGTTTGTCTCATTCTAAATTTTGAAGGTGAGACAAGAATAATGGTTCTAGACTTGTGGCATCCTGCCATGTCTCGAAACGTGGAAAATGTTATTTTTTTTACTTTATAATATGTAATACATTTTAAATAAGAATATTTAAATATTTTCAAATTACATGCTTAGAGATTTATCATATTTTTTATGCATCAAGTATCATAAAAAAAATAATTACATGATGGAGGCACATCTGATTAATTTTAGATGAAAAATTTAAAATGATTATTGATTACATGTAAATTTAGAACTTTATTTATTTATGTTTAGAATTATTTGATGATAACATGTGAATTTGCAATACTTAACTCCTAAATTTTTGTTATAGTTCCCTGAAAATTTTCATTTAGCCTTGTTACCTATGCTTCTTAAAAACTCTTGTAATAAAAAATATTCTCTCTAAATTTAAGATTGATTCATGTCTGTTAATAGTAATTAAAAATGTAACCTAATTTTTGACTTATCAAAATAAAATAAATTAAAACATATCCAACATCATCTAATCACTACAATTTTGGAACAAAATTATGGTTTTATTTCCCAAATGATTCTCAACTTACATAGGCTGTGAGAAATATTACATTAAATCTGTCAAGCATTAAACTTATGAAAAAGATAATTAGAAAAATTTTATTATATTTTATGAGTAAAAGAAGATTATATGAAAGAGATGATCAGAGAGAATTTTTCTAATATTATAAAAGTTATAACACTCATTCTTATGCAAATATCATTATGCAGCAAGTGTCTTTCACTTATCAAGAGAAAGTAAGTGAAAAAAAAATTTAATTTTCTTTTTACCTTTTTTTTATTCCAATTTAAATCGTAGATAGAATTTTTTATATGTAAAAAACGGTTCGTCCTGGATGGACACGCGAGAAGCCTAACAGTGACAAAAGGACTAGTCAGAAGAACTGTCCGGATCGCTACGCCTTTAATCAACGTCGCGAAATGTGACCCTTCGACTTGAACTCGTGCCCGACAGAGCGAGTTCAACATCTCCTTCTTGATGACAAGCATGACCCTGGATTGTACGATCCAGTCAGCGAAGTGCGAGTAGCGACGTGTAGCTCACAAAACAAAAGATCAAATCATACTTTGCCCCAATGGACAAATGAGACCTGCCTGTAGAAGACAATCTGCAATAGTCGAAAAAGGATATTTAATCTGTATATTCTGTCCTGTACAATAAATATTGATGTAATAGATCTACTGCATATGTAATTATCATTGTAACATCCCCTCTTCTATAAATATGAGGAAGGAGCCCTTTGTAAAGGGAGATTACCCAAAAAGAGGCAGAAACTCTGCCGGAATAGAAAGGGAGAACCTGAGTATTGTAATTTTGTAAAAATACCATTACAATAACATGCTACCAAGGACGTAGGGTCCGGTAATACCCGGATTTGGCTTAACCACGTTAAACGTTGTGTCTCCTTCTCTGCTCTTCCCTTCTCTTCTGTTTATTTTGCTTATTTATCTTGCTTGAACCGGATAAAAGTCAGAGATCCCATAAGAATCCCTCTCCATTGGCTGAAGTTCAAGCTCTCTGTACGAACCAAATTTCACTGTCAACAGAACTTTTATGTTTATGTATTGTAACAATAAACTATCTATAATCAATTTCTAATTTAATTTTTTTTAATTTTATTACTATTAAATTATTGAATTATTAATTTATTTTATAATTTTCTGAACTACCAAATAATATTTTAATTTCTAATTTTTAATATTTGAACTATTTATTTATTTGAGTAATACAATTTTTGTATTCATTTTAATATTATTGAAATGATTTTCAACTTCAAATTTGATGATATTATATTTAAATATTTAATATTAAAAATAATTTATATATAAGTAAGTAATTATATTTATATAGAAAAATAATTATTAACACATGATTAATGATATTTAAGTATAATTTGATAGATAATATTTATTTAAAAATTCTCACTCTTTAAATTTTTATATTATCTTTAAATATCAAATACTAAATTTGATATTTTATAATTTTTTTTAAAATTTTTATCGTTTTTGAATACTTATAATAATTTTAATTTAAAATATTTTTAAAACTTCATAGAACATTTTTAAAATATATATTTTTTAAGATAATATATTAGTTATGACAATGTATGAATTTTTATCAATTAAATAATTAAACTTTCTGGCATAAAGTAAATAATTTAAATTTTTAAATAAAATAATTTATAAATAAATTCATATGAATATTAATATATTAAAAAGGTATTTTTGAAAAGATGAAAAATTTTAAATAATAGATTTAATTAATTTAAAATATTAATGTAACAAATTTATCAAATTAACAGAAATATAGTATTCCCTCATAATTAATATGAATATAATTATATAAATTATATAATCATCTAATAAGTAAAAGTATGATCATAATTTGTCTATGTTTTAATACATTATAATTTATAATTTGAATTTGTATCATTACAAATTATTATCAAATAAAATTAATTAAACTCTTGTGTTGTATGTGCTATAATAAAAAGTTTAAAATGTAAAACCATGATATATATAAATTTCTTATTTGGGTTTTAAAGATGTGCAAGTTTAAAGAGTAGGAAATTTTAGATAGGAACTATCTATAAAACCAAATTTTGATATTTTTAATCATGTGTTAATAAGTCTCACTATGCAATTATCTTTAACTAATTAAATGTAGATTAATTCCTAATTCACTTAATCATTCAATTATATTAATATATTTTACTCTCATATAAACAAGTATTATATAACCAAAAAATAAAAAAATTATAATTAATAATTATTAAGTTATTATTTTACATAGTCTGAATATAAATTAACTATTATAATAAATCCTAACCTTACATACAATATCAAAAAAAAAAATTTAGATTTAAATTATTCAAGTTGTAATATTCATAAAAATATTTACTAATTTATCATTTAGTAGAATATTTTAAATTAGTATTTACGATTTTAACGTAAACATAATAAATAATAAATAAATACTACTTAAAAATACATAAAACTTATTTATAGATTGTAAGTATAATACATAATTAATAGCATTAACATTTTGAAAAAGTGAATTTATAAGATGCTAAATTTCTTATTTTTTATTTTAAAAAATGTGAAAAATTTAAAGAGAATGTATTTTAAATTATAAGAAGATTAAAAAAATCGAAATTTCTATCACAATTTGAAATTGAAATGAGAAAGAAAAAAGAAATAAAAAATATTAAAAAAATTTCTCCATCATCCTCGCGAGTAAAAAATACTTATTATATTGAGGTGGAGGTGTGTCTCATTATTATTGGTTTAGAGAGATTTCAATGTCAAATAAGGCATGACAATAATTATTTTGACAATAATCATCACTTATTTTAGTGATTAGATCATTATTTCATAAAAATTCCATTTTTAAATGACTCAAAAGCATATCATTTATCTTAACTTAAATGATTTACGAAATATTGCTAGTTTATTATATTCTATGAGCAAACAAAGATGCTTACTCTATCAAGAAAAATAGATACAAGACTTGCGAAGAATTTTATTTGTGGGAATTGTATGAATTTTCCCCCTAATTTTTCAAGCAATGGATTCCACCCCACTTTTCACAAGTATTAGACTATTAGACACATAATAAAAGAAAATCCTATTTTCAAATTTGTCGTGTGCATTTTCAACTTCGTTGAGTATTTGGATCATTGTTGACTTGTCGTTTGGCTTGTGTTTGTTGTGGTTTGCTCATCATTCTAATCCCAGTTTGTTCTTTTGACAATGATGAGTCTAAAAACAAATAATATTATTTCACTCACTCTCTCACAAGAATAGTTAGAAAAACAAATGGTAGTAATTAGTAGATGAAACCCGGGCAAATGAACTGTTTCTAATTTCAGCCGAGTCCAAATCCAATATTTTGAAGCCCATATACCAGCAATCTTAATACCCAATTACCCACAGTCTACATTTATACAGAATATTTGAATTAGCACCTATTATCTACTTTACTAATAGTTTGATATAATTACATGATTTATTCAGACTATTTTAAACAACTATCATAATATCTTTTATGCCTTATTCTATACACCATATAAAATTTGATAGTATAGAATAAATTATACATCAAGTGTACTATATTTAGGACTTTCAAATAGAACATATCTTATAAAAAAAACTTCTCTCATAAGTCAAATTCAGTACAAAACTATTCATTACACGTGAGAGATGATAAAGGCCAATAATATAATGTTAAAATAAATTATAAATTATTAAAATTAAAAATAATTCTTTTATGCTCTTATCTCTTTTGTTTAGATAAATCTTAAATTATTACAATTTAAAAAAAAAATTCTTATGCGGCCTCTTTTTTTCTCTCTCATTTTATAATTTTCTTTTAAGATTGTTTACATGGTATTTGTTAAATTGATTTATTGTAAATTTTTTATTATTATGTTATACATACATCCACACAAACATATATGTGTTATACTATTTTGTTATTAAATCTTTATTTTAAAAAAAATATTAATTATTGGACGGCATTTTGATATAACTATTTATTTGAAATTCATTCAAGACATCTTTATTGACTCTTGTTATCCCAGAATAATTTTTGTAAAATTGATAATTTTTTAAACTTGTACACTCTTATACGTGACAACAAACAAAAGATGCAATAATTTTATATAAACCTTCATCTGAGAACCAAACATAGTATAATATATTTATTTATTCTATACATATACCAAACTATATACTATATAATGATCTTTATATTATAGTATACGATATGTCAAACAAGATCTTATATTGTTTCGTGTAACTTTTTTCATATAATTTTAAATTCATTTATATATTATATAATTAATATTAAATTATTATATGAAATAAATACATAAAAAGTAGTTCAAATTATTCAAGAAAAAAATAATATGACATCCCAACATAGAGTATATACTTTTTTAAAAAGTTTATAAAAAAATCAATAAAGTAAATAAAATAGCTGATAAAGAAAATCATTAACGTGAAATCCTATACTTTGCTTAATTTAAGGCTTAAATTCAACATTTCCAAAAATATGGAAGTAAAATACAACTATAGGATTTTCCTCTTACATTTTTCTCTTCAAAAAAAGTCAATCATTTCGACTACTAATTCAGTTAAAAATCGGTTTGAAAATTAATCTTCAAAGGCATACTACTTTTGTTAAAATGGAAAACACCCAAACCCACACAACGACATTGATCTTCATCTGAGAAGCACAATTACCATTCGAAACCCTGTCGTGGAATTCAAACGTTTGAGGGACGCAGTTGAGACTTCAGGCCAATTTAAGCTCCATTTTATATTTAATCTTAGCTTTATTCATTTTCAATCGATTAATAATATATTATTCGGATGTTATATAATAGAAACGTAGAAACAATTAACCCTTTGGGCTTTTTACACCTCAATGCTTGCTAATATAATAGTCTTCCTTTGAACTAACAAGTAGAAAGCGTTTTAAGTTAACAAGAAGGAGTCAAAATAGCTACTTTGGTATTCTAGAATGAAGCCACGATGCTAGAAACAAACTTCTGAGATATCATCCGCCACAACCAATACCTTATATTCCACTTTTCTTTTCACTTTGAACATGGAAGAACATCTTAAGAAGTAATCTCCAAAATTGACGATCTTCTTACAACATGCATAAATAAATGGAATCAAAGTGATGGAACTGAATGATCACCAGATCTATATCTTGATATTGAAATAATCCGGATCAAAGTGATGCAACCGTACATAACCGTCTTCACCTCCACTTGAAAAACTGTCATAATAAATAGAATGAGAAAGGGATCCGATGGAACAGATAAAAGACAGCTCAACAGTAATTCCCAACACTTGTGACTCATTTTTGAGGATATTACTATCCAGGCAGTGACAGAGTTTAGTTCAAAGACAGACAGGTCAAAATTTGTACTTCATATAAGCAATGCATAACAACGAAGAGAGAATGCTCTCAATGTGTAAATATGAACGGACCAGATAGAATGTAAAAACTTATCTGAAATCAATATTGAATAACAATATTGCATCACTTTACTACATTTAGATTTAGGGAACTCCACTCAGTCTTAGACTCATACAATGTTTGATCTCAAGCTGGGGCACTGATTTTGATTTGAACTTTAGATTATGTTCCAAGTTCCAAATTATAATAAATTACAAAAAACATACTAAGAATGTGGCATCTTTAAAGTCCCATCCATGATAACTGTATGGGTCAGAATATTAATGCTAAAGGTTTGCAGAAGATGTGGAGAAACAAAAACAGTCACAAGTATGATTTTGGCATATATCTCCAAGTATTCATTATGATTGGTATATAATCATAATTCACGTGTTCTTTCTATTAAAATGTATCACCATCTCTAATTAGTCCCTGTGTGCAGGCCTAGCTTTCATGTACATATTCATCTGCCAACCAGTGGCTAAAATTTATACATATGTAATTACTAGAGCATGGTAAAGTAAAATTTCATATGGACAAACATCAGAAGAATATTGCTAAATCTCAAGAATTTTAACGGATCAACATGCCAAAAGAGAATGCTGCAAATGCAAATATATTATAAGAGGCAAAGGTTAATGTTTATGGTCTTCATCAACCACTGTAACAAACCAGTCACTAATTTGATTAGATGGTAGTGACACAGAATAGGGAAGTGGAAAGAAACAGAGAATACCTCTTGCCATCAGGGTTGAAGGCCAATGCATTAATTGGTCCAAAATGCCCTTTAACACCCCCAATTTCTTCTTGAAGAATCTAACAGATCAAAATAAGAAATGAGATAAAGCAATAAAATCACACATGCCACGTCATAAAGGGATTCAATCTAGAAAAAAACACATCTTCACCTTATCAAAAAATTTAGCTTCAAATTTCCCAGCACGATGATCGGTGGTGGTAACAGCTGATGCATCTTGACCACCTCCAATCACCACCTTAAAAGAGAAGGCAAGGAATTAATTGATGTAAATCATAAAAGAACCTAACAAATAATGTAAAATATGGAATATAAAATGTTGCAAATTCATATAAATTAACATTAGTGAATATCTTAAGTCCATGAATATAAAATGTGAGTGGAACAAATTACAACACAATTTTGTGCCTCAAAAAACAGTCAGGTACGTCAATTACAGAATTCCTAAAATTATATTAGAACTTTTTGCAGAAAGAGATCATAGATCAAATAAACTAGAAACATAATGCCTTGTATATAACCAAATACTGAAATATGGTAAAAAGAAAGAAAGAATATACAATAAATGGCCACATACATGATCAAGAAGCGGAGACATGGCAACAGCATTGACTGGGCGTTCTGTAACATATGTCTTGACAAGACTCAATGTTCTGGTATCCCAAAGCTAAGCAACCACCAAAGAAGAGACAAACCCAGGTGGGAGAACAGAAAGTAGTCTCAAATTAAAAGGAACAAAAAATAATGGCATATCGCCAGTTGGGAATAATAAACCAAACTAAAGAATTGAAATGGAGATACCCTAGCAGATTTATCCAGGGAACCGGTAAGAAAGTGTGAACCATCTGCAGATTTTGCAAGTGATGTTATCGTCTTTTTGTGGCCAGATTCCTTGTCTGACTCTTTAAGTAATTTTCCTGTCTGTAAATTCCAGTACCAACCCAAACGCAAGCGAATCAAAAATTAAGTCAGAACAATGCAAAATATGGAGTGGCTGGATGTAACATACTGCTAGATGTCTAGGCTACATTTGCATGGAGGGTATGAACTATAAATGACAAAGGAAGAGGAATCAGGAAGGCAACCAAAACCCTGTTTGTGAGTATTATTTAGATGAGGAGGCAATGGCAAAGGGGCTTGGACTGGAGGAGACCCAATCTCCCTCCATTTCCCTTAATCAATCAGAATTCATACTTGGCAAGTTGAAAGGCGGGGGAGGGGTTTAATAGACAAAACAACTGAATTTTAAAACCCTGCCTCCATTAATTTATCAAAACAAAGGGAACACAGTTCCATAACCATTGCATCCCCTTCCTATTCTTTCATTCCTTTTCCATAATTCCTTTACATACCATTCCTTCCCATGCAAAACTTCAACATAGCTTAAATCTCCAAAAAGAAAAAGAAAAAAAAGACAAGGACAACATTCATATATGCGCCTGTTACTCTATTACTCAATCCAGAACTTGTATACAGCCAAATATATATTTAAGTATGATAAGCAATTACCTCAGAATCCCAAATACGAATTACAGCATCTTCTCCAGCACTAATTATGGTTCTATTCAGGGGTCCCCAAATGGCTCTATTTATTCTTCCTTGAGGGCCCTTAATGACCAGCACAGATTCTCCAGTCTCTGAAAAATGTTCCATTAACCATTATCAAATAGCAGAAGGATTTTAGCTTAAATTTAATAGTTTCATAATAGATCAGATAACATGAATGTGAACATCTCATAATTGAAATCACCAAGTACTCTGTCTAAATGCTATCTTAATGAAAGCATATGTACAAGGAATAGACTGATTACCTACAGGATTGGCATTTGATGCATGAAATGAAAATTATTATACTCTAGGTGATTCCCAAGGTTGTTTTAACATGCGTTGATTAACACCGAAGAATATATTTATAACTTGGTCCGCCTAGTAAGTGTAACACTACAATGACAAGCTTGAACATATTCATTACTTAATGAAAACCCTCAATCATCATGCTCAATATAACACTAAACTGTGAAGTTTTAGTCACTTGAGGCATTGTAAAATTTAATCACAATCTCAATATATGATAAAAAAGTGGAAGCAACAGGATATATTAAGCTTACGGTCAGCAGGGTCTTTGGCAATGCGTTTGACATGAATAGCAGAAGGCAATTCCATGAAAGGATCGGTAGTAATCACAGCAAGCTTATCACCCACAGAAAAGTCTACAGACCTAGCTGGAGAGTCAAAATTAAATGTAAACAACTGTTGCCCAGTCTGAACATTCCACAACTTGGCCGTCTGATCGGCACTACCCGTTATAAGTCTCATTGAATCTCCTGCAAGGAAGCCATTTTCTCATCAACCAAACACGAAAAGGGAAATTCAAATCGAAGAATAGAAGTTAAGAGGAAAGACTTGCTTGACACATCGCAAGACCAAACGGCGCCGTTGTGGCCACGATAGGTACCCAAGCGTTCGCCATTATCTGCGAACCAAAGAGTGGGATTGTGGTCCTTGGCGCAAGAGAAGAGAAGATCGCCATCTCTGTTGTACTTCAAGAACGTCAATGGCCTCTCATGGCCTTTCATCAATATCGGCCTCATCTTTGATCCTTTCTTCTTTCTCTTAGGAATTAGGGTTTCAGTTCTTCCGACTGCAACAGCAAGCTTCTGCTGCTAATGGTGCAGTGTAACGTAAGTGGTCGCTCTTATTGGGCTTTTAAGCCCCGCTATTTTAAACCGACCCAAACGGGTTCTTTTACATCAGTCCCCCCCATTTTGCAGTCAAATACTTGAATTGATTTGTGACCAAAAAATAAAAAAGGAATTTGATTATTTTAAATAAAGCAATTTTTGTTATGGTTATTTGAGCACTCATATGTACGGCTAATAAAATATAAATAAATAAATATTTAAAAAAAATGCTAAATACAATTGCAACTTTAGGTTGGATGGTTGGATGTTATTTTCATTTTCTTTAAAAACTTTTAAATCAAATTTTTAATATTGTAATTCTTAAATACTTGAAAATAAATTAAAAAATTATATGTAAAAATATGATGTGATAAATCAATATATAATAATATTATGATTTTTATTTAAAAATTTTATGAAAAAATCATTTAATTTAATAACATGATTAATTAAGTGGATGATAGTTGTTAATTTCAAACTTTGTATAATTTTCAATTTGATTTGCAAGTTTTCAAAATTGATAACAGCAAAATCTAATCATCCCAAAATTAAAGGAGGATATTAACAGTTTCTCTAAATATTTTGATCAAATTTTATTAATTTATATATAAATATATGTAAATATATAATATTAAATATTTATTATTTTCTTATGTTTTTCAAAAACATTTTTCTAGGATATACTTGTTTATCTTATGAGTTTAAATCTGAGGATCGAGCTATTGAAATTCCTATTAATCGACTTACACTTTCTTTATATGGATTTCTAAATTATTTTGCGTTATCTTTTTATTTTAATATTTTTATTAAATATATATTTGTGTTAAAAACCTAATAAAATGATTTGTTATCTAAAACAAACAAATAATAATTTAAGCACTAATCGAATTGAAATTAAGAATATAATACTAAACAATAATCAAAGATTCAAGAGTAAAAAAAGTTTATAAAAAGAAAAGTTACAATTTCAGTTGCCACTTCCTACAAATCATTTTCCACATTGTTCACTTTTTTGAAATTTTTCTTGATCATTTTTAGCAACATTACAATTCTAGCGTTACTTGTTTCCTTTTCTCTCTTATAAAAATGAAAAAAAAAAAAAAAAAAAGATATATTATATTTGATCTCACTTGGTTCTGCACTTGCTACGTTACTTCAAATTAAACAAACAAAATTGATGTTGTTCCTACTACCTCTAGATTTAAAAGTATTGAAGGATAATCTATTGAATCCTGGAGGATACTAACTATTAGGCTGGAAATATCTTTGACGATAGTGATTATTAACATGCCTCAGGTTGTATTATTTATTTTATATTGCTGCTTTGCTCTTAAATTTAACATTCTCAAGGATATTTCATGAACCCAATTGCTGCTATCAACTCCTATACCAATATTGTTGCAGTAAATGCCAACTCTACTACTGTTGATGGTGTTGTTTGCTGCCTTTGTTGCTACCAATTCCTTTGTAGCTCACGTTGTTGTTCCACCTGCGCCAACCATGACATATGCAAAGCTTTTTCTAGAGATATCAAAGGTTGAAGTCTTTGGAAGCGAAAATTTCAAACGTTGGCAAAAATGAATTTTCTCCATCCTGGTTGATCCTAAACATGTATAGAATTATGAAGCTAAGATACAAGAATTTTTGGATTCGTGCCAATAAGGTATGTCGTCACATTATACTTGGTAAGTTATCAAATGACCTTTTTTATATGTACTGTGCTTACAAGGCGGCAAAGGAAATTTGGCAATCCATGGTTGTGAAATATACAATTGAAGATGTAAAAAAAAAAAAAATTGTTATAAATAACTATTGTCACTAGGAGATGACAGATGGAAAGGTTACTAAAACATAGATTAATGAATACTATAAGCTATTGGAGGATCTCAGCTGAAAATATCACCTTCCAAGAGGAGTTTGTACCTAGCCTCTTGATCAAAAAATTGCCAAATTCTTGGAATGATTGCAAGTAACAATTGAAACACAATCAGAAACATTGTTTCTGGCTAATTTCATCACCCACATCATAATAAAAGACACAAACAAAGAGAATATGCTAGCAGCTAAATGAAAAGAAATGGCATCAAAGGTGAACTTCGTGCAAGATAAACATTTCCGTAACAAAAGTGTAAATAAACCTCCTAATTATAAGTCTAAAGTTACTACCTCTACCTTTAAGAAAAAGAAAAGATCTTCTTTTTATGTGTAATAAACTAGGATATCATGCACACCAATGCAGAAAAAGAGTAGGAAATGGCTAGCCTCCTCAACCAAATGTGAATATGATTCAAGGAGATGATATTATTGATGCAGTCATTTCCCAAGTGAATTTGGTGGCTAATACCAAAGATTAGTTAGTAGACCCTGGTGCCACAAGGCATATTTGTGCAAATAAAGAATTCTTCACTTCCTATACACCAATAAAATATGGAGAAGAAGTAGTCTACCTTGGAGACTCCCAAATTGTAAAAGTTCTTAGTAAAGGGAAAGTGGTCTTGAAACTAACATCTGACAAGACCTTGACATTAAGTGAAGTGACGCATGTTCCTAATATTAAGGTAAATTTAATTTCTGTGACTCTATTGAGCAAAGTTGGGGTTAAGTTATCATTTGAATTTGATAAGATTGTAATGACAAAGAAAAGTGTATTTATGGGCAAAGGCTGCTATAATCAGGGATTATTTATACTTAATGTTCTTGATATTATGAATGAAAATGCACCTTTTTTTCTACATACTTGATCAATTCGTTTGATATGTGGCATGCTAGATTAGGACATGTCAATATAAATTATATTAAAAAAAATGCATTTGTTAGGCTTAATTTGGCATTAATTCAACTTACATAAATAAGTGTGAGATCTGTGTATAATCTAAATATACTAAAAAGACTTGTTTTTCTGTGAATAGAGAAATTGATTTACTAAATTTAATCTATATAGACTTAGGTGATATAAAACAAACCATAACTAGAGACAGTAAAAAGTTACTATGTTTCTTTTATTGATGATTATTCTAAGTGTACTAAAATTTATTTGCTTAAAATTAAAGATGAGGCTTTTGACATGTTTTTGTTATATAAAGTTGGAGTGGAAAATCAATTAAATAGGAAAATTAAAAGGGTTAGATCAGATAGAGGTGGTGAATATGTGCTTTTTAATAATTTCTGTGAGAAGGAAGGAATTGTTAGGTTTGTCTGGTCCAAGAGGGAGAAAATTTCAAAAAAATTTCCATGAAGAACATGGTCATGGCCGAACAAACCCATTAAGATCCCGTTGGATTGAGGCTTCAATGTATCAAATACATCAAATAAAGAATAAAAGGAAGCAAGACTAACCTTTAATCTAGCTTGAAACGCAGTGAAATGAGATAAATTCTCCAGTCACCAAGCAGTCTACACGTCCTGCCTCTACTGGAAATCCATGCCGGAGAATACCTCCAATGGCCTCTACAGCTTCTCTACCTGTGTTAGCAAGCCTTGGAAGCTGGATGGACCAAGAAATGGGCCGAGAACCGCTAAAACTCTTCCGACCTTCCTTTCCCTTCACCGTTCGGCCACCATCAAACACTGTTGACCTGAGCTATATCATTAGCACCCAGTTTTGAATGTTAAAAAACAATTAGAAAAAGCAATCTTGGACTAACTCTATATT